>JAQFZY010001421.1:0-15759 GCA_034696285.1 Hypogastrura burkilli | reverse complement strand
ACAGCATTATAGTAATTCGTGATAAAACGTCAAATGAGTGAGGCCATTTGTAGTGACTCGACACTGATCTAGTAAATAGTAATAATTGACAATTTGCCAATTAGCAATTGCTAAAGCGCATGTGAGTGTAGAATACAGGTCAGAGGTGCCATCATGGCGTAGTTGGAAATACAGTATCAACTTGCCTCATTTCTTTATATAGCGTCTCTCCAAAAAGGGCGCCAATACCCAGACAAACATATTTCAGCAAGCGCAGCCTTCGTCAGTAATAATATTGCCAGGCTCAGCTCCTGGTGATTTTATTTTCAGCGTTTTAGCTTCGTCCAAGTCATCGGATGGATGAGAGTTACCTCACTTTATACGGGCCTACAAAAACTGTTTGACTTAACGCAAAATCTTATTAATTCGTAAATCAAGGTGACGAAGGTTAATGTAGGTATGTACGAGCCCACATGTTGACAGTTTCCCAAGCATACCGCAAAATATGCTGGATGTCTTAATTCCACTGGACTACTTTGACTTGCTCATCAGTACCAGGTATCTTCTATTACGATATTGCATATGGAAATATGGTTACGTAGAAATAAGGATCATGTTAATTTGAATAATGGTCACTGGTGACGCTCTTGCTAAACCACGAGCGACAGACCCGTATACGGTGTAACATATGCTCAGTTGTACATATGTACATAGTAGCAGTACGTCCTATTACCTAATGTGCTTTATATGTGTAGTGGTAGTCTGAGGGGAGCCCGGGAGAGCTTAGGCTGGTGCCCGGAGAGCCGTGAGCCGTCTGCCCGTGCCCGGCTCCCCGAATTCCCGTTCATAGTTCCACCCGGTCTCGCCGGTATACCACCAGCTCGCCCAGCAGCCTAAAAAGAGCCCCGGAAAAAAAGGAACCGAGATCCACTTGACTGGTGGCAGACCAGGAAATCCCATCTGGCTCCTACTACGCTCCCACATCTCAGCAGCTTCCTTCATAAAGACAACAGAGAAGTGATCGGGAATAGGAGGCGGAATCAACAGGGTCCGTCGGGCTTCCCTTTAGTGCCCTATATAGACCTTATCTCTGCCGTTGGAATTTTTTGCAGAAATCCATACAGACAGTAATATCCCTGAACTCCTTGTACTGTGTAATTGTGAACTATCTACTGTATAGTATGGGAAGAGGAGCCGGAGCTCATCCCGTGATCTTCTGATCCTCATTTTTTTTTCCTGGCACCCGCTCCAAGTTCAGCTCTCAGTTCTCTGGCTCTTGGCTGAAGGAGCCAAGAAAATTAGGATCCGGAGAGTTCAAGCGTTTACGTAGTCAGTGGGTACACGACGGGGCACAGCAGGATCCCAATACTATTGTGTAGGGACCCATTTATGAATCCATAGAGTCCGTCAGTCAGGATCCAGTTATTAAAATGTCAAACGCCGTGTCCGTAGTCCCTAGCACCCTAACATCGGAAGTCCATATGCATATGGAAGCGTGTTGGTGAGTGAACCACGAAACCCGGGATTTGACGTGGATCCTGACATGTACATATGATTTCCCTGCTGGGCCTCCATACAGAGCCATTTTGGCCTTTGTGACAATAAGGTACGGAGCCACACATGGATTTCAACATTTCGTAATAAGTATGGCTATATGTTGAAGATGGTTTGGGAAATTGGACAGTATGCATGCTGACTGGTCGGTTTCGTTTTCGAATTCGAGCTATAAAGCATTTCATATTGGAATAAATTATTTTATTGTTTGCTAAAGGTTGATTCTAAAACAGCGTTATGGTGCAATTTATTTTACTATGGGATGCTTAGCAAGCTTACTTAAATATCGAAATGGCAGTATGCTGAAAATTCGAGTAGGAATCAGCAAAGTTTGATTGCTAAGGAATTTCTACGCATCCCAATCGTACTTTAAATTCCACCATTGGAAATAACACAAAATTTGGCTTATAGACCCAAGCTTTAGCTAGAAGTAAAATAATGTATTTGAATAGCCATTTTCGAATTATTTAAACTCGACTTCCCAAACTGACCAGCCAGTATTTTAGCATGCATACTATCCAAAGTCCCAAACAATCCGCCACACGCACTACATTATACAGTCTCCTCTGTATGTGTGATTCTGTGCTGCTCACCTGTGCAGCACTAATTCAGCCAAAGAAGCGTGACACAGCCGCTACAAGCTGATTCTCGAAATTTCCCAGAATTTGCCAATCCAACCCAAGCCAAATTGAACCATATCAGTTACGCCTCTGTGTCTGTCCTTTGGTTCAAAGCATAGGAGCACAGGGTCGGTGGAGTGTACTATACAAAGTTGCCCCTATCAAATATATACACCAACTGAATATGAAGCAATTTAATTTCCTTGTAGTGGGCCCCAGAATTTGAGCCCAAGGAGCCTGAAGATCAAAGGCCGGGAACCTCGGGAACCGTTCGCTCGGGCAAAGTGTGCTAATTTAAGTTGTGGTCCTGGAGGACTGGAGCTCACTATAATTAAGGGACCGGAAATGAGTGGGCGGGCTTGAGGCTGGACCGACTAGAGAGTCCCAGTATGGCCTGTGCCTTCTCGCCCACGCTGTCCGAGGAGGACGAGGAGAGCACGGGGACGGGGACCACGGTGAGCTGCGGGACGGGAAACGGCGGGACGCCCGGTCCCCGGCCCGCCTTCCCGGCAATCAGGACCAAAAGTATTGAGAAAACACTCATTCCACTCGTTCAACAGGTTGGTACCATTCCATCTACTTCCCTATAGTTGCTACTCTCTACATATATACTTATATTAAAGAAGGCTGCTGGGCTGTCTCCAACCTTTATGCCTATTGTAGTCAACGGTGGTGGTGGTGGGGAGATACTTAGGGGAGATATGACAGGGACGTTGAGAGAGGAATGAGATAGGTCCTATGTATATGTTACGGTCAGCATCTAATCTGTACGTATCTACAGAGTACCATAGCAGTTCTACTTTCTACAGTTCTCAACTTTCACCAAGGGGAAAGCATATGAAGCACATGAGATCTCTCTGACCTGTCCTTCAATTACGGCTTGTATTTAATTCCGTTCAAAAAGGATATATTTTAGCACATAATAAGTAGGGGAATGAATAAAGGCGGATTTTAAATACAACAGTTGGGCATGGAATATGGAATATGAATCGGTTATGAATCCCGTATAAACCGGCTGCAAAAATTAGTGCCCATGTCCAACATCTATGCATACATGTTATTCGTTTTGAGCTCAAATGTACAGGATTTTGGGTAAAACCCTACACCTTATGTGTACAAATCTACAGTTTTGGTTAGAAATCTGCATTTTTGGGGTTAAACTCGATATTTTATGGATAGAAATCTAAATTTTTTGGATATAAATCTACTTTAAAAAAATATAACTATACATTTTTTGGATACAAATCTACCTCTTTTGGGTGGAAATCTAGAGTTGATTTGGGTGGAAGCCTACATTTTTTGGATACAAATATACAGTTCTTTGGTTAGAAAATCTTAATTTTTGTTTCTAGAAATATTTTTTTGGATAAAGATGTAAATTTTTCGGGTTGGCACATAAGATTATCTACCCAAGCCTAATACAGCGTAGACTAGTTTAATTGAGCCTAGCCTAACAGAATACATATAGCCTAAACCAACCTAACTTAATCTCCAATTTCTAAGCTGACCTAACATAACCTAACATTGCTTAAACCTAGCCTAACACAACCTAATCCTGGCTCTGCGAGCCACGAAAATAATTCCCTTTCCGTTTCCTAATTTCCCTTCTCTCATTACTCCTTATTTTTTTTAGGCCCCATTATAACCAGCTTGTTTGATCTACTATGTCTACAGCCTCACATAACCTGATCTGCTCTAACTTTAAAAATACATAGCTTAATTGTACAGTACTGCTAAAAGCCCTCGAAAATCTTCTGCTTCCTCAGGCTCCCAACGGTAGTACTTCTTGTGACTCTGAGTAGCCATATAATGTTGCACATCCGTACGTTCCTCCTAAACTCTAGTTCATATAATTACTGTCTAAGCAGGCTGGGAAGCTTAGACTCGGCTCAAAAGTAATTAAAAGTTGTAACGGGAACAGAAGGGACTCCCTTCGTTTACACAATACGTCTTGTACTATGTTAGCTGCTAGAAGTGAGCCCACCGTGGGCTGGGTTAAGGCATTTTAGTACAATAGGTACACGGGACAGAGATTATTTTCACTGTATTGTAAGCCTGTGACCTGGGCAGACTTCCGCTCCTTGACTCGACAGCAGAAGAAGAGCCTCCAAGGCACAGTTCCAATACAAACAGTATCATTATCATCTTTCCTGGAAGAAATAAGAGAAAGCGGTGAAAGTTAGCCAAAGAATCATTCTCCGATTCCGATATACTACGATATATGTAGGTGCATCTACCTAGTACTACAATCTACTATTGTAAGTAAGGAGACAATACGAGAAGGTACAATAATTTGAGAACTATTGATTTTTAAGACAAAAGGAAGTAGTAGTAAGGTTGTCTACGCGGCGAGCCCTATACGGAACGGTGGAACTCGGAACCTTGAGTGATCTCTGGTCCCTCAAACTCAAAGCAATAGGCACTACAGAGATATTAAAATAACTCCGCCTCTTCAGCACAATGGGAATAGTTCTAGGTTCTAGGTCTTCGTAAGTACTGAATTTAGCCTGAGGAGGCCGAATGTAGGGAATTCGTATGTTACGGTCATGCCTTTTGAAGGAAAGCTTTCAAAACGGTAAAGCTTATGCATGCATTTCAAGAATGCGTAGAAAATTTAACAATCCCTATTTTGTTTGAAGCCGGAGATTGGAAATGTAACACTTCAACCCCGAAAACGGCCAATGGGCGTCGAACCCAGCCAGAAGCCAAAGTAACGGCTTTTGGAAATTTGACTAGTAACCTAGCCTGACCTTGCCTAAGCTAATCTAGGCTAATCTAACCTTATAGTATCATTCGAATTAGGTTAGGTTACCTTAAATGTTTCGGGTAATGATCGCTTGTAAAAAGAGCTCACAACGAGTTGTGGCTATTTTGGGGTTGGTGGGTAACACAAATATAATTTATGACGGTTCTAGCTAGCCGAAAATTCTGATTTTGCTCATTTTCATATTTTGGGTTTAGCTAAAGTCTGTACTTTATGGGCAGCTCTAGTATGTGGTTTTTAAAAGTACTGACCTGGATCCTGGATATTTTACCGAAGCTTTCCGAATGTTAATGTAGATGTAGAAATGCGACTAAAACTTAGAAACCAGTATTTGGACCCGAATCCGAATTTCAAATAGCCTTTTCTGAACTGTTAATCTAAATCAGCATTACTACTTTTTCCCGCAGTTGGCCCTAACATACAATTTGGACCTGACTGCCTAATGCCTTGGCTGCTGAGTATATAAAACAGAGAGCAACAGAAAATCAATCTTCCTAATCCCACTGAGTGTTTCTTTGGCAGGTTTAAGTAAGGAGACTGGGTTGTCATATAGTAAGTATACGTTGGTAGATGTAGATATAGTACCGGGTAATAACCTCACATACGGATCCCATTGTACCATTCTATTGTATTCCTGCCCCGGCTCTCCTAAGTAAGGTGGAGAAAGAATGTTGGATGAGGAAGAGTGACAGGGGACGAGGCCCAAGGGACTAATCATGGAAATCACCACTTTTCCGCACTTCCTATCACCAAAACCTATCCACGGTCCCTGGAAAGCCTGCAAATAGTAAACAGTAATAGCTAGCGAAATAAAAGCCCATGCTGGACTAATTTATGCGGGCTTCATGAAATATCCGTCTGGGAGGAAGGAACTTGAGTGATGAGGGTCCAGGTTCCTCGGATCCTCGTCTGAATTCGAAAATCAATACCAAATAATAATTCTGGGCTTGTTCTGGTTCCTTTCTGTGTTCTTTAAAGGAAGCTCTCAGCTTAGTTGAGTATTACTTGAAAAGGATAAGTAGAGTCTGGCCTATGCAAATGCTTGAGATTAACAAAGCCCGAACAGAGCTATTTAAATTATAAAAGTGCCCAGTAGTAATGTTTAAGATAAATACATGCATTGCCGTCTGCTAGATACGGCTATTCTATACGAAGGGTGGTTCACTCATTTTGGACCCATTCATCTTTGTCACTGGAGCGGTAGGGTTCCTGGCAGCGATTAGTCTGATTTATTTCTTAAGACCCCGACTCATAGTTCTGAAGTAAGGTAGTATAATATTTGAAACGACAATCCAACGGATTTGAACATATTTGAAAACTTTCAAAAAAAAATATTCAGGAACTTTATTTTCTTTTTGAAAATCGCAACAATTATTTCATAAGAATTGTGCTTCGACAATAATAGTATCAGATTTGGAAGGAATTTATACTTACAGACGGATAGGGTGGTCTGAAGAGATTGGAATTTTTTTATTGCATATTTTTATTTAAGTTAGCACTGCCACATCTTTTAGTGATTTTCCTACATCTTATATTGACTTTTCAACATCCAAATAGGGCTTTTTCTGGGTATTGTATTGACTTTTAAACATCCAAATAGTGATTTTTCTGGGTATTGTATTGACTTTTAAACATACAAATAGTGATTTTTCTGGGTATTGTATTGGTCTTGCCATATCTTATATAGAATTTTCCGCAACTTATATTGATTTTGCCACATCTTATATAAAATTTTCCGCAACTTATATTGATTTTGCCACATCTTATATAAAATTTTCCGCAACTTATATTGATGTTGCCACAACTTATATAGAATTAGCCGTTTGCCGCAACTTACATTGCTTTAGCCACATCTTTTAATAATTTTTACACATCGTCCACACGTAGCCGCAGGTTTGTATGAAGTACCCATTACTTGGTTTGGTAGCATTATATAAGTACGTTGCTTAATACATTATTAACGTAGTTTACAACGTTAATACTTGGAAAGAACTTATTCCTGTTTACATCATATTAAATGTTCTACAATTACATCCAGTATTATTGGCATGAAAATTAGAAGCCCCTTCAAATGAAATAGGCTCAAACCTCTAGGACCGCCCTCTGTAGAGCCAGAACCCGAGACCCGAATTATGAGCCCTTCCAAATGTAATGTATGAGTTCCTATTGGTCGGCTCCTTTCAACCGGATCTTTGTGGCCTAACCAGCTCCAGCCCCACTTTTCCAAACTTACTAATCTGGTTGTGGTGTGCATTTAGGCCGAGCCTGGTTGATTACCAACATTTTTTCTCCTATGAAGAATCTCTTAAGACTTTCTCTAAATATTTACTTTGGTGTCCGTAGCTGTAAGCCAGCTGGTTCATGTCTTTTCCTTGGTATCCTCCATCCAGAGCCCGCTCTCTCTCTCTCTCTGGGCTCCAATTACATTAGCATGGGGGATTAATAACGCGCCGAGTCCCGTGTTGGAGCCCTAACTCGGTTACTTCTGGTCTAGGCTTACGGATTTCCAGCCCGCCTTTCGGGCCCGCCGAACACTGCAATTATGTTAACAGTGTTGACTCATGGAGCTCCCAGCACCGCCGGAGTCGGAATAGAAACCCAGAACCCGCTCCATGTGTGCCTTAACTCTATTTCCGAGCCGCTAACTCCGGACTGGACCTTATTTTAGGGAAATGGGCTCTGGGGTATTATTATGACACCTAAAAATACGGAATACTGTCAAAATTAAAATTATGGATTTTCTCGCTGTCCAGAGAGTTAAGGTTAGATTGATTTTGGATATAGGAAGAACAATACGTTTGGTTAAGGCTGTAAGCTGTAAATCAGTAGCTTAGTCAAAATCCTTACGCAGTATAGCGAAACGGAAACAGTCAACAAGTGGCAGAGTAAAAAAAATTATTACAGTAAGCTAAGATAATACAAGTTTTAATTTATAAAAATGTAATAATACTTAATATCACTCCCCCCCCCCCCAAAAAAAAAAAAATATATTTTTTTTTATCCAAATATTCACAGAATTTACACACAAATTCCTCATTAAGTTTATACCGGCGTTTTACTCGTTTCATATTCCATACCGGCTCATTTGGCTGAGCATAATGAATACTTATACGAGAATTTGTATGTATTCCACATGTGACATAAATCAAAAGAAGAGACATGGATAAGTACAGATTTTAATTAAGTAGGATAAAACGAATTTTGCAGGAAATTGGAAATCTGTCGTTGATCGGAATGCAGGCCGGGATTTTTATTTTACAGGAAATAAATCATGCTTTAATTTAGTCAAGAGGAGAGTGTTATATTTATGCGTATGTATATTTGTATATCTTCCATACACCAGCTAGCCATATTTTACGTAAATGGTGCTTAGGAATAATTTATATTTTCGCGTTGGAGGATGTTGACAAAGTATATGAGAATGAGCTATGAGCGTGAGGGGAGCTTTTTAGTTCTTTCTAGCAAACTTACTGTAAAAGTTGACATTAATGGGCCCTGCTCATTGGCTGATAGGCGGACTATGAGCTATATAAATATGAACAGTGGAGCTTATTGTGGGATCCATTCCATTAGCAGTTATAGGGTCATGTCCCGACTCTTTTTATGAACTGGAACCCCGGGATCAATTTACGCCCAAAACTATGGAGGCAAAACGGATCGTTTACTACTTCGGTAGAGTAAGGAGATGAAGTGGGAAGGGTACACTAAACTTTAATATGCTTGATAAAATAGAGGTCTTGGTCTAATCCTCAATAGAATTGTACAGTAAGCTGCGGAACCAGATTTTGAAAGATTGGGAAAAGTAGTATAAATCCCTTTGGCTGTACTATAATGTAGTACGTGTATTTGTATTATAAGGGATATGGATTCTGTAGTTCCGGTTCGGGTCCGGTTCCGGTTCCGGTTCCCGGTGTTGGCAAAATCCGTAACTAACGTGGAGGTGAATCGGGGAAGATTTGGCTGAAGTATTGGGTTCTAACTCTGTTTTCCTAATATAATAATGGTGAGAGAAATAATTATCTTGGTGATGAAATCACTAGTATTTGTTTATGGAATCTCATTCGTTTAGTGAAAGATTTCAAATAGTGATTTGTGTTTCTTCCAAAAAATAATATATCTATATGTATAAATAATACACTGGGTTCTGGCAAAATAAAAGAACGACTTTTGCTAAGCCAACTTTTTTTTTCTGGTCCAAAAAGCTAAGATTTAGTTAAGCTAGGTAGCTTATAATTTGTTTTGCTTGTATTAAAGGTTTACCCGTTTATGAATTAACACTTCACTTTTAAAAAAATTAGTAAAAATCCAGGAAATCGTTAATGTATAATATCATCACTTTTTTTTTAAAATGGTACTTAACCCGAACCAAACCGTTGAAATTCGGAGCAGTGCACACTTCACTACCTCAGCCCAACCCATCCAAAGTAGGAGACAATAGGGGGATAGGGAAATTTATATGTTAAATGAAGTTCTGAGACCCCCGTAATCAGATCACGGGTCCTTCAAAGCAAAGTAGGCTCTCTGCCTGGACGGGAACTTATTCTAGGTTGCGGAAAGCGCCAAAATTGAGTCTGAAAGGCTTGGAAATTTAGGAATCTGTTGTGGTGCGGTAGCATAGACGATCCTACATAGATGGCTTCCTAATAAAATTGGAGAAGGAGCCAAGGAATCCATAAAGTCAATTCCCTGCTCTTTTAGCTTGAGTGCCTAGGCGGTTTAAATGTAGGCTCCCACAATAGGCCATAAATCCCTCGGCTCCCTTTTTATTTAAATTGCAATATACGCTAATAATATTAGGCGGGCCTTTTAGTATTGAATTTTATGAGACCGCACCTTCTCACCACTCCAGCCTATTACTATTCATAATGATGTGGGAAGTGTGGGAGGATTTATAGGGGGGCCTCCTGGCTACGGCACTTTCGGCCTTAAACTCCAGTTTTAGGGCCACTAAATCCTTCATTTTCTCCCCAAAAACTATAAACAGTTACCTAAGGTGTATCCTGTTGGGTGGGGCACGTGCTCCGAGCTTGTATCTACATATGTTGCAGGTTGCTTGGGAAATTGGGCTGTATCCTTTGTTTTACTAATTTTATGCTTTTTCCAACAGTGGAATTTATTTTACAATTGTATTCGGTGTAAATTTCTTAAAAATTGAATTATATCAGAGAATCATATGTATTATCGAACCTTTATGAACTTCTATGCAATCTAAAAATTGCACCCTGGAAAGAGCATCAAATTCTGAATTAGGTCCAACTTTCAGCAAGAAGTCGAATACCGGATTTAAATAGGAAATTTGCGATTAATTAGGGAAACTGTCCTATTTCACGAAAGAGCTGTAACATATCCACTACCTACATTTATTTAAATGGTTACGGCTACGGTCGAGTTCTTATTTTTGAAAACTGGATCTACTAAGTTGAAATCAGGCAGACACCAGGAATCGATACTATTTCCAGATTCGGGAGGCGTAACGGGTAGGGATCCATTTGCCGGATATCATGCCTTAGCTTAAGCGTAGGGGAAAGCTATCGGATTATGGGAAAGAGATAGGCTCAAAACTGGATTTTACTACTAGGATAAGGGACGTGTCTGGCTTCTATCCCAGTTCTCGTAGGAAAACTAATATGGGAAAATTTATATAATATTTTAGGGGGAAGGGAATCATAAAGTTTTCAAATTTACGACTCATTCATCATTCATTCTCTTAGGCTCTGCCTACCACATATGCGGTAGGAGCTGTAGGCGCTATAATGCACTTCTGCGGCTTCGGAGAAAGTCACAATTTCACAGCTACTTCCATAATTCATATTCCCTACCTCAGCTTTAACAGGATTAATTTGGAGCTACCGCATCAGTGTGTCTGTGCCAGTACTACATAGTATCATACGTATTACTATAATTTTTTGTTAAGGCAATTTTAGTTTTAATTAATAATACTAGTTTATCCAAAAATGTATACTTTTATCCGAAAACAAAATATCCAAACAGATGCTTCCGCGAAATTCTACATTTTTCTACTCCATATTACTAGCCCATAATTTTATGGATATCTGCCCATGAATTTATGAATCGGGAAGGCGGGTCTGCCGTGTAGTAGAATCCGTCTAAATATTTAATTTTCACACTTTTACATAGCCTGAGTCTCCCACGGCTCGAGGGAATCGGAATACTGAAGTCGCTTTCACCGCCGAATTATTCTTGGCTGTGAAAGGAGCTCCGTAGGTGTTGTATGTGACTCGCATGAACTTGACTACTAAAAGTGGGCGCAAAGATATATGTCGGCTCCCATTCTGAAGGGTCCCCCAGCCGCAGAGGCATTCCCACCCGAAACGTGATCTCTGGCCCTGCCTGCGTCCATACTGACAATTTCCAGATCCGTCCTCGAGCTCTAGATGGGCCTAATATATGGAGCCGAATTCCAGAGAGCCTTATGCACAGCCGACTGCGGAAGGGACTTAGTGACTGGTAAGGCTCATCACTTCCCCAACGGCGGTTTCTTTACAGATCATAACGTTCTTGTTATACTGTCCTTTTTATGCTATCATTAGCCCAAAAAGATTCTGAGCCCGAAAAATGTACACTAAAAAAAGTAGACGTTTTAGGAAAAAGTCTAGGCTTTACCAGGAAGAGATTGATTTTAGCCGCGGAAAATATAATATTTACCGGATAATTAAACTTTCCGGTTCCCGGAAAAAATATAACCATGATCGGAAAAAGCTAGAAGTTAACTGAAAAAATATACTATATCTCGGAATCTGTGGAACTATGTATGTACGTTCGCAATGCTTATACAAAATTGAAATACAAAGACTACTTCGGGGAGTCTGGTTCTTTTTCGAACATTTTGAAGGAATTTAAAATTAAAACTGTTTAAATTAATATTTTGAAGCAATTAACAGTTAAAAATAAAATATTTTGAAGGCATTTTTAATTAAAAAGAATATATTTTAAAGGAATTTAAACCAAAAACTATTTAAATCAATATTTTGAAGGTATTTAAAATTAAAAATATTTAAGTAAATATTTTTATTAATACATAAATTTGACGTCAAAAAAATTACTTTTTGTAGTAGGATTTCCATTTACTATATAACTGACTCTAAGTACTATGCATAAATACACATTTAAAAGCTTCTACTTTTTTCCGAGCCTGAGGTAGTTTTCTTTCGTGGAAATCTATATTCCTAAAAATACCGTACTTTAAAAAAATGTATCTGGTAAATCGACTTTTTTCGCTGAGAAATTAATTTCATGCCATCAGTAGTTTCACTATTGAAGTTCAGCTCTAAAAATCTAAAACCTGACTCCTAATTTTATAGATGTCTCCAATTCCTTGTGGTTTGTGATCAAAGCAGCCTGACCCCTATCACAGCTCTTAAGGAATCCATTCCATAGTAACCTAAGAGCCCTGCTTTATTGAGCCCAGCTCCGACTCCCTGCCCCGCCCTCCAACTTATGCTTATGAGTGGGATCCTATTAAAAGAACTTAGATGCCCGGTCCCTCCCTTTGATCCCCAACCCTTGACCTTATGGCCGAGGGATCCAGAAATAGGGCCTGACGTCAGGGGAAAGCTCCGCTCGGCTTTCTCAAAATACCGCTTTCACTACTACAGGGACGGTTTGGGGCTCGGCCCGTTCTCTTCCGTGGCCTCACGTAATGTACGCGGCGGGAAAAGTAGGATTAGAAGAATAGAGATGGCGGGGTAGCCCGGGCAACCCAGTTTCGGGAACTATTTATGTACATATAAGAGAGAAGGCCTATTGGGTCCCAATAGAATGGAACGGAGAAAGCAAGCCGCATAAGCCCTGGGATCCCGATCCGGCTCAAAGTCTTGTTAAACTTATGGCGGGGGTCTGATACATGTTTTGTGTACAAATAATACCTAGTTGTAGGTACTCTTATTGTAATACTGTGTGCTAGTACTTGGTACATACAGGAATCCGATAGAAAAACCGAATGGGTTAATTGCAGTTTCGAAATTTTGACAATTTGATGTTATAGTGCTTAGTTGGCTTTACTCTAGCTCTTCCCTGCCTTTATTCGGAAGCAGCAATCTTTGAACCGGAAATTCTCATTTCCAGCTGTCAGCTTAATTTAATTCCAGGTTGCTATGTACCGTTGAGCTGACGTTCCCATGGTTTCGAAGCCTATGCTTGATTTGGCCCAGCTCATTTTATGTATAAGGGGAATACCTGGAATTCAGGCTACGGAAGTTGAGAAAGCTTTAAAAAGCTTTAGGAAGAAATCCCATATTTTTGAGACCGCCCCAGGCCAGCTATATCCTTACGAGCTGCGTAAGCGGCACACAAAGGCTACTGGCGACATTACATACACATTAAATGGTTCCGGCTTCCCCATATACTGTATGTATCTCATCATCCATCAATCTCCGTCCCCTATCTCTTTTTTTTACCATATACACCGAATTCGGAGTATATGCCCGTAAACGGCGGCATAAACTTGTTGAATCCCCGGACTCCTAAGCAAGGCCCATAATGTCCCGCTTAACGACAAGAGCCGTAGTCCCCCCCCATTGAAATTCATATGCCAAGGAGGTCGGATTATGTACATTACTCGGATTCCATAGGCCGGGAAACGGGACCAGAACCGGAACTTCCCTTTCTCGGCATTCAGGCCCGGAAACGGAGTAATGATGATATTAGGCCCGGATCCTATTATTAAGGCCCTCGAGGAAATGGTCTTCCCGCCCATTTTATTTATGCCGGAATTAGACTACGATAAGTATGGGCCCGGGTCACGGTAGGCGGATTTGGGTAATTCCCTACGACCTCGCCCTCTCACTGACTCCTAGAGTAAATCTGGACTTTTGAGCCCTCTACATAGGAAACCTATCACAATTTCCTATTATTTAGTCTAGCGTGAAGTGTGAATCAGAATGGGAATTGATTTTCTACCAGGCCTGGTTCTATGTTGAGGATTGAGGGATTGAGCTTATTTGCAGCTGTATTGGGTTTGAAATGTTGAACATTGTGGGTTTAGTCACTAAAAAATTTCATATCAGAAATCAGAACCCTCCATACAAATGGTTGGGACTAAACCAGAATTTTATACTCTGTTCAAAAATGGTCATGGCCCATTTTAAATTGCAATATGATCCGTGGAAAATATTTTAGAAAATTAAGTGACATTATATGTGAGAAGAGCAAGCTGAAGCAAGCTTATTTATTTTTCAATTTAAATATCTTATTCCTTTTTGATCAAAGAAGCAAAAACCATATATTCTGAAAATATGTTTTATGTGCCTATATTATGTGAAAAGACCATAAACTTCGGTTCTAAAATATCATTAAAACAATGAGGCATTTTGTAAATTTATTAAGTATTCTTTAATTTAAGTATATCAGTATTAATTTCCAACATATATACTAGAATATGGCCTGCTTTTAATACTGCGCAAAAATATATATGCTTTAACCGAAAGCAAAATAAACAAATGAGCCCAGAATGGACCCTGGTCGGGTATGGAATAATAATTAATCCCTCATAAAACGAAACAAATATTCCGTCCAATATTTATATTCGCTCATTTGTATATTGTGTTCTGAGCTAAAGTCTAAATTTTTGTGTAGCACTAATGCTAATATTATTAGCATGCTCCTGCTTTTTGGTAGTAAATATGTATATCAAGAAACATTGGAGGTAGGATTTTTGCTAGGCAAATTTAGCCTCATGAAGCCTGGTACAAAGTTCCATCAAGTGCAAAACTCAATTAGAGTGATTAGAGCGCAATTTCCTGATTCCTGCCCGGCCCCCAGTGCCCGGGAAATTAATGAGGCGGGATTTTAGTGCCTGTTAGGCCGGGACATAAAAGTGGATCCGGACACAATAAACATTGCGTGCCGCCCGCCTGGGCGTCTGGGGCGCTAACATGGGCTCCGACCACAAAATGAAAAGCCCATTCCGTTCCCCTATATATCCTTCTGAGAGAAAATTCGATTGAATTTCCAAATTCCATCCCGTCAAGTGTAAGAGCATGTCGGAGGCTCTTTCCATGGATACGTACATACGTAAAGCGGGAATACATTCATGGACCCCAACTTCTCTCGTCTGTTGTGGCATAGGACAGCGCACACATGATTTTTGCGGAAAGTAGCGGAGGGACTCCGGGTTGGGCCAAATAGGTTTCCCGGCCTGGGACTGGAGATAAAAGTCCTTTTATGGGGAATCCTGCTCAACTGAATGGGTGACAGGAGACGGAAGCCGCAACAGCTCTTCAGAGGACTTTGCATGGGAATAAGGAGAAGGCGCGTATTGGGATTCCCGTAACCTTTGACCTCTGCCCAAAAACTAAATAACTGGAGCCAGGCAGTTGTCAAGGGCGGGATTAGATGGGAAGGGTTCTGAGCCTCAAATTCAGAGCTGACGTTGGGTTTCCCCAAACAAAGGCGTTAGCGTTTCAAGTTAAACCTGGCCTAAACCTACTTTAAGGAAGGGTTTATAGGTTGGTCTTCCTTAAAGTCCTTGTGTATAAATATACTAGCATGTTACCCAATCTTACGATCTGGGGGGATCTGGGGTACCTCTTCGGGTACCGTTGCGGCTATCATAACCCCACCAGACCGTCATTCTCACAAATAAATCGAATTTGGCGCCAATGGCATCGCTGGGTCCATCCAAACCCGATATGAAACTTATGTCTTAAATAAATTGAATTAATCGCCGCCGGAACCGCTGGACCCGTCCAAACCCGAGGCGAGCTTTGTTTTCTTAAAGAGTTTGAATTAAGCGCCGCCGGCACCACTGGACCCATCCAAACCCGATCCAAGCTCTAATGACTTCAAATTTTGAATAAGGCGCCGCCGGCCCCGTTGGTCCGT
>JAQFZY010001420.1:0-15769 GCA_034696285.1 Hypogastrura burkilli | reverse complement strand
TTTTGGAAATCTACTGTGTCCTAGACTCTAGTCAGAGCCGAGCCTAAGCGAGTCTACTGGTCTGAATACTCAAAGGTATCGCCGGTCTAAGTATCGCGTGACCAAAGTGTAGCCAAGTATCGCCAACTATCGCTGATTTGCTTAGGTATGTATTAAGGCCGAAGATGCTGAAAAGCTGTACTTCCCATTTACCAACACGTTCGTTACAGTAAATAAAATGACAGCTGTGTACTAATTTCCCTCAAATTATATTGTAATTATTTGAATGCATACTACATATACTTCCGATACGTATATTATACATGCGGGCCCGGCACCAGTAATTCTGGCGCGTAACATTGGATTCCATAACTAACAACCGCATTTTCTGGCCTTGCTCATCGTCAGACATTGTGAAATAAACACAATTCCTATACGCACCAATTGTATGTTGCTATGGGAGACTGAAAGCCGGCAACGGAGTGACCCGCTCTCATTATTGTTTTGTAAACACTTGCAGCTTTCTGGAAGTTGATAAGGTCATAACTCCGCCCCTTTCTGTTACCGGCCAATTACAGAACGAATAAAACGGACGGACATAGGGAGGCTTAACGTCTTAACGTGCATAAATGGAAAAAACGGGTGCATATTCACTTTAAACAAAAATTAGAATATGATGTAATTTGTGTTACATTTGTATTAAAAAAACACAACTTTCATTTGATAATCTGAGTCTTTTAATCCAATTGTGAGAAAAAAAAACCTTTCTGAGTAAAATTAAAACAAACGTTTTTGAATACAAAGATTTTAAAGAAACTCTACTACTATTTATGCTTAGTAGAGCCAAACCCTTGAAAGTTATATAATATCCAATCCAAGTACAACAAACTTTCCACAAAAATGGCGATACTTTGTCCGGCGATACCTTGTCCCGCGATACTTTTTCCATGCGATACTTTGGTCACGCGATACTTTGTCCGGCGATACTTTGTCCCGCGCTACTTTGACCATGCGATACTTTGGTCACGCGATACTTTGTCGGGCGATACTTTATCCCGCGATACTTTGGTCATGCGATACTTTGTCCGGCGATGCTTAGTCCCACGATATTTTATCCCGCGATACTTAGTCCGGATATCAATGGGAATGGGATGGGTTATAACGTTATAAGTTATGAGTTTGATTTGAATTGGAAATTGGAATTGCCTCGCGTTCAATTCAATGCCTACCACTTCATGACTCATCTCATTAGTATAAAAAAGCGTACGACAAACTAAGTAGCATAACTGATGATAGATCCTGAATTTCGCGGTCTAGAAGCTCACCATATTGGTTGGGCGTAACTTGTAAGCCAATTAATGTAAAATAATGATAATTCGTCTCAAACCCAAGCAGAAAGTACAAATTAACTCCGAAAAAAGATTGGTTATCGTATTTAAATCCGGATCCTGAGCTGGGTACAAATTCTTGCTATATCTGTTTATTAAAATGAGCCTAAGAATGTAAACCATGTTCAAAATATTTGAGATACGATTAGCCTTAGCCACAATCAAAAGCTTAACTCTGCATATTTCATAGGAGAAGAGGGTATCTCAGCTTCTGTAACTGAAATCATAAAGCTGTCAAAGTGGTAATATGCATTATCCAGTGAAATAGTGTTTTTGCAGTTTTCGTGTATAAATTCAAAAATTCAAATGGAACGGTAAGACATGACATAATTTAATTTTACTGTTTGGTTGGTGATACCCATTATTATACATGATACACCCACATCCACACATACATAGATAGGCTGCATAATATGTAGTAACTAGCACAGGTTATGAGTTGTATGAGATTCGAGATGTTGTATTGTCCAGGATGAGCTTAGCTAAGCTTAGCGTCCTTTTTGCAGATGTCCATTCCATAGTAACGTAGACCAACACTTTATAAAGACAATAAGATTATGACTTTCAGTAGCCATCCAAGGTCGTGTGGATTGGAGCGTACAATGTATGTACTACATACATACATATATAAACTTACCTGCATACTTTTATAATGTGTACTTTACATGGACGTGGCCAAGATTTGGTCTGGGGTGGGGCAGGAATATTTTACGAGGCAAATACCGCAGAAGGCGGAGAAAACTGTCAATATGAATCTAACTTTACTTAGTTTTGGATGTTCTATAATGTAAATGAACATAAATCAGTAGTAAGCATAAAGAAGGGAAAGAACGCCACAGCAGGCAGGAAATATTGCATTTTTGGTCAAAAAAAAAATATTTTGTTCGATCATTCCGGAGAGGGGGAGGAGGGGGCGACGGCCCCTTTTGCCCCATGCTGGACACGTCCCTGACAATCCAATACATGCATTGTATGTTATATTGGATTTACATAGTAAATAGTACAACATCGAATACGTACAAAATAAAATAATATATTATTTTGTGCAATATATTTTTATAAGGTGACGAAGTTTGTTTTAGTTCTATGCAATTCCACGGCTCCTGTGGACGTTTTTTATTGAGAAACAATTCTTGAAGATGTTTGAGCCAAAAATGGGAAGTACCTTGTAGTATAAATATGTTTTAACAATATACATATATTATCTTTAGATAATATATGTATATTGAATATAACCAATATACATAGAATTTTGACAGACTTTGTTCCGTCGGATGGATCCTGATCGCAAATTTTAACTCAGACCGTAGCCCCTCAGACCCACGAAATCACACCAGCAAAAATTTATGCCTAAAATACGAGGACCAAATTCGAGCATGGGATTTTTAGGGTCCATGGATGGTTTCCATCCATTTCCATGGTTTTAGATCCGACAAACCCGGGGCGCCCAGGTGACCCATAAGGGTCACACAAGGTCAACTTAAGTTAACATCAGTTTTGGATGCACTAAAAAGCACCTAATCAATTCCTTTCAAAACTTTTAAAAAATTTATTTAATTGGCTGGAATTGTAAATCCTTTTGTTTTTAATTAAACTATTTCACTTTTATTATTAGATTCACTGTTGTGATTCGTCTGACTGTTGGAAGCCGTTTCTCCGTTGTGATTCGTCGTTCCGTGTAGCACGTAGGGCTACACGCATGAGCTCGTCAGAGCACATATAGAATACAATTAATATGTAACATGAGTAAAAGTATCACATAATGCCAAATTACATTATTGTAGTACGATGTACAATGTGCTCGGGTATACATAGTATAAAGAGTGTACATAGAAGTTGAAATCATATAGTGCGCTTAGCTGTTTATGCAAATCGCCACGTCAATGTACAAAACTGAGCCCCACTGTAATTAAATCAATACATTATAAGGAGAGCGGCTGGGTTATAGTTAGTCTATTGTACTTGACGCACATTTCCTTGCCTATTATTGACAATATTATGCAAATTCTACCTATACTAACATTTGGTTTTCCCAGAGTGGATTAAGGCAGTATTACTTCATCACGAGCCCTGACATTAACTAGTACATATGTACATATGTTTCCGTAGGCAATAACCTGCATAATAATTATTCTAGTAGTACTAAGTTAAGTACTATTAGTAGTATGTAGATATTATTACATACATAGTACATAGTATCATGGAGTGTTAATAGTGCCTGATCTATGGAGCTCCTGATCCCGGTTTCACTTTCAGTTCTCGCAGAAGCTCCCCAGGAGCCTATGGAATCTCTGTACTAAGTACCAGACAAAGTTAGTAATTATTATGACAGCGTTTCCTAACTAGGCAGTTATGGCCAGAATGATCCAGCTTTCCCTGTGATTGGACTCAAAACAACGGAAAGGTTATGCGTTATGCCACAGTAGAGGAGTGTAGGTGAAAACAGTGTGAAGTGAGCTCAGCAGGCAGGAAGTAGCTACGCGTAAGGTGATCTCTTCTATTTATGTAGAGAAACAACGGAGGGAAACATGTTTGCTGTCATCACCAGCCATGGGAAACAAGACGCGCATTCCACTTTCTTCTACTCAAATTGATTGATTGAGTGATAATTAGGCCTCGGCTCCTAGGCATAATAATAATACTAGACATGCAGGCTCATTTATACATACAGTTCGTTCCAACACAAGTACCCTATTGATTTCATGGTATTTTTCCATTCAAAAAAAATATTTCTGTGTAGATTTACATTTGTACCTGCACCAATACTACATATGTATGCACATGCACCTATTAATATGCATATGTATGCACATGCACCTATTAATATGCATATGTATAGAAGACACGTTTCAAATTATAATTTCTCTAACATTTCCGGCAGAGGGAAATAACTTCTTGATTCTCACTCTAGAAAACTATTTTTAGTATTATTTTCATTATCGGCCTAGAAATACCATTCCATGTCTATAACTTACAAATACAAATCATTCTAGTTTAAAAATAATTAAGAATCGACATCACCAAACAACGAAGTGATGGTATAGTGTGTAAGTAAACTTTTCAATACTAATTAAGTAGGCGGGACGAAGTAATTCCCAATATGGGGTGTTGTCACGTTTTGTATTGTGAACATATTGTGATTGTATACAATTTTTGGTCTCAATAATAATAAATATTTGGATTTGGATGTTAAAAAAACTGTGTATTAAGATTGCATAAAATAATGCTAATCCAAATATATGTACATATTTATTCTCGCTTAGCATGTAAAATGTACATCCCGGTCCAGTAATGATCTCTTGTATGTTCAAAAAATATACGTTACCTTATATGTATAAGCTATTTTTTCTAATCCAACAATACAAGCCTTAATTAGCGTTTTCTAGCACCGCTGCAAGGGTAAAAGAACGTTTTCTGATTTATGCTGATCTATTTCGTGATAATCAAAATCAATGTTGAATTTTAGAATATTTGTAATATATTGTGGAGTGTTGTCAGCCAATAATTTGCAGAACCCCGCCGAAGCTATACATTTATTGTTTAAACGTAAAAGGTGTGCCCGGGTTTCTGTTTATATACTCTTAACAACTCGTATATCGCATTGCGAGAATGTGAACCTGTGTGAATGTGAACCTGTGAGCAGGAAAGCCTAGGAGCCGAGTCTTATTGACAATAGATGTTCCCAGGCTGGACTTTTGATAATTACTCATCAAGATTTTTGTGACCTTAAGAGACAAGGCCAAGGGTCGGCTTCGAATGTCTTCGTTTATGAGTCGCCTAAATGTGATAATGGAAGCTTTTGAGAAACCGCTATTCATCAGCTCTTCTAAGAACAGATCGTCTTCCTCATCCTCTGCCCCATAATACCAATGTCAACTTTCGTCGGGATTTCACGGAATTGTGATACAATAGGAGAAGCTTCTTCCATCAACGCTTCGTCGACACCATAATTCACAAGTACCATAAAATCACAATGTTTGAGAAGTCTTACTCTGACAACACATTAGTAAATAATAGGCGTCTAATTCCTTCATAGGCTCCCTTGGCAGCCGCCTCCCAGCGCCATTCATCTTTGTTTGTCTGACTCTGTTGTTATCTCCGAGTTCCCACCAGATTGATCAGTCTGGAGAAACAACGTTTCTTTTTTCTTTTGACCTCTCGGACTGGAGGTCAGGCTTCTATTAAACTCTGCCTACTTTAAGGCTAGGAGATAAGTCAACAACTACTTCGGAGTCAGGGGCTCTTCATTTGTGACCTTGAGACGGCTCGACTCGGGTTGCGAATTGCGAAAACGCTGCAAAGACAAGTTACGGTAAGCCCACTTTCTCACATTTCATTTCAGGTCATACTGCACCACTACTGCACATTGCACGCCTTTCGCCGTCCAAATCCAGTCTTTCGGCATGGCTAGACGGAGAGGTGTTTGGGATGGATTTACATGTGATGAAGCTAGGACTTTCTTTGTTATACGGCTAGTTCATTGGCTTCATTCATTTACATTTCGTTCTATAAAAAACCTTCGGCTCTTCCGAAAAAACAAAGGGCCAATTTCGAAGTCAGAAACGGTTTATAATTCATGCTTACGCATAAATGATCCTGCATCATCATTCATCATACTCTGTTGTACATACCTTATAATGTATTGAAAATATAATATGCAGCACTGTGCTATAAATTATTCTGGGGAATTATGTATGTATAGGTACATAATGTAAGTACACCTACTAATTCTAGTAGTAGATGCATTTAATTCGGTAGTATTAATGCAGATAATACTAGACGATGAGAAAACTCGAGGGGTGTGGGTGGGAAGTGGGAACTGTGGAACATGAGACTGGAGGTTACGCAACAGTATGGGATTTAACCGGCTCCTTTTAGACCAAAAGGTCTTATGGGATGATGCGGGTGTCCGTTTGTCCGTCTTTCACACCCCAAACTGGCTCCGTACAGCACATATGTAATTGAGAATAATAAGACAATTTCTGCTTCGCTTCGACGCGATCGTTCTACCCGTTCCTACTAAGGCCGTTTATCATACAACGGAATTTTTACAACGCTTAACAAGATGCAATTTATCGCTCACTCCAATCCGTATTTCCTCGTATTTGCAGCCAAGCCCTGGGAAGAAAAATATTTATTATGGCTCTCTTCAGCGGTCACTCCACTAAGCGATTACTCATTTTTCAATTGAAGGTCTTATATGCAATCAAGCAAACCGTTTGGATCTCGTACACTAACATTAATTATATGTAAACTCAAAGTAAACAACACATAGTATATAATTTAGATCTAGCATCATTTGTTTATAAACTCGAACTACCCGAAGCACATTATACAATAACTTTTGAAAAAGAAAGATCAATGAAGCACCTTTTAAATATCCAAACAGAACCGAATTTCGGAAAGGTTTACATCTGGCATTATGGCTGCTTCTGAGAAGCAAAATCTTGGACATGGCTCCACTCATGTAGTGGACTAATCACTTTTTGTTCTTAAAAACTCAGTAGGTACCTTAGACTGTAGGTAACCTTAGAACGTAATCTTATATGTTAAACCCAAATTAAACAACGGAAAGTACACTAAGCATCAGTTGTATATAAACTCGAACGACTTGAAGCGTTATCCAGAGGGTCTGCCGAGTTATTTTGAACACTTTTGAGTTATTATTTTAAGGACGTAGTGGCAACCTGAGACTGTGAGCTCTGACATGGAGGTAGTAAAAACACAGCACAATAGCATAAGACAGCTTTCAAGGACCTAGTGTAATCCATGGCCATGCAGTGGTGGCGGGAATGTATGACTTACTAAAATTAAGTTTCCAGTGTAAACAAAACACCGAAAATCGGAGTGGGCTTAGGAATCGTATATGGACAGTATGCAGCAGGTCAAAAGTCACCTCGTGTGGTCATTTTGATCAGATCTACTGCTATGTTAAGAATTATAGTGGGGAAAAGACGCGTTCCAAAGTTAAACGGGATCAGAATGTAGAGTTTAATTGAGTTTTTCTGGGAAAATGAAAGTTTTGTGAAAAGTTTTAAAGTGGTTCGGTTATGGGTGTCAAAATTAATCTTCCAGTCATCCGTGTACAACCAACGGGGAATATTACTGCAGACTGATGTATTGCACATGTTTGAAGACATATTCAGAGCCGATGTGCATGTCATCTGTTGGTGACGAGTCCGCAACGTTGTTCTTCAACCTTAAGATCCCTCTAAAACTTAAATGAAACGCGTTAAGTACTCGGCCAACCCGAGGTCACTCGACGACATACCATCATTCCCGACAAGTGCAGACATATGAGGTCATCCTGTATGAGTCCCATTAGTTTGTGTTAATTCCGTCACACACAACAATGCATATTTAGTGAAAGCGCATTAGATTTTAAAACAGTTTAAAAACTTTAATCAGATACGTCGTTCAGAATCATCCTGTAAACGGTCACACGGGTCTTCTTGGAGTAGACAAATTGAGTACGAATGTGTACACTAATGCTTTGTCTTCAAGAAGAAACTAGATGCAGGATTCATGGACCTCACTTTCGGCCGCAAACTAGTTGGTAAAAAGTGTTCAAAATAACTCGGGACTCCCTCTGTATAAAACTATATTTATAAGTAGCTAACTTACAAAACATGTTTCAAGCTTCCGAAACACTCATATTTGTTGCACTTTTATCAGATTTATTACGCAAACTTAAAATTACACGACGATGCAGACCAAGCATCACGTGTAAATCATCATAAACTTATGGTGAATAAACTCAAAGTAGACAGTACATAGCATAGAGCATCACTTGTATGGAAACTGGAATTATGTGAAGTGTCATATCAGAGCACTTTCGAAGAAAAAATTTCAATGCAGCACCTTGAAAATTTCCTTTATATATCTGGCTGAACATCAATTATATGTAAACTCAAAGTACATAGCGTATTGTATTTGATTTAAATCCAGCACCGTTTGAATATATAAGCTCGAACTACGTGAAGCACATTATCATATGACATTTGAAAGTAACTAACTGATGACTCAAAGCAAGAAAATTTGAAAGACTGGAGTCGGAGAAAGTTGTTTTCTCTTATCATAACAACTTTAGCTTATCACATGGAAACAGTACACGGTTATTTTTTTTCTGAATTTCTTTTCCTCTTGCTTATACCTTTCGGTCCTAATAAGCTGCTGAAAGCAGGTTTTTCACTCTTCTCTCATCCATTTTGCACACCGAATCCGCTTTACTTCAAAAATCATACATAAATAATTACTGCATGAACTGAAACAGTGCTAATTTTAAACAGCACAGAAATGTATTGGAAACAACTCCATACCAAACTCACAAAAATATCTGAAGTGGTAACCGAAATATGGCCAATGAAAGTTTCGGAAAGGTTTGGGCCGAGTTGTCTCATGGTCTAATACTGTACATATGATTCTCCGTCCAGTTTCCAGGAAAATTGTAATTTGTAAATTATGGAGCCGTCTTCAAAAGACGGTAAACCATTTGTTGTATTTCGTTCCAATTCGATTTTGTACACTTTTGGAACGGTATTATCCTTATCCAATTTCATAATATTGCCTATAAGATGTAGCATTTGCAGAATTGGAAGTGTGTTAGGCCTAGAAATTGAGAGTCCGAGCCATTCGTTTTCAGTTGAATTGTGCTTTTGATTATTAGTACATGACAAATAAGGTTAAGATTGTGTTATTCGAATATGCTCAGGTTAGGTTTGGAATACAAGAGGCCAATTTATTCCGCCTTATGAAATGTATATACTTCTGCAAGAACCTAGTTTCCGTCAAAAGGATATACCTATTTACTTTGTCATTGCAACTTACTTCAAATTACTGAGTTCGAGATTTCACGATTCTTGAAGATCGGAATTTCGAAACTCAGCTTCACGAGATAACGGAATATTAGTATCGATAATCGAAATCTGAAGATGTGAACACTCAACAAACCGTTCTTCAGTCCTTAAAGAAAATATTTGTACCGTTTCGTACATTCGAGTATGTATCTTAACGTAATCAAATATGTTTAGCTAGTGGACGCGAATTTTTAACGAAAGTGATTAGTTCTGGAAATGTTCCAGTTCTGCAGTACTAAACAACGCAGAAGTCTATTAATTGAAAATGTCTCTTTGAATTAATTTCACTGTTTTCATAAAATCATGATCTTCTATACAACCTAAACTAATTTCAAGGAAACATGTAATGCCAGGGCTGACGACCTACAGATTTCCGGGCTAGAAGTATCAGAACTGCATGCTTGGTTAATCCCTTTAGTTTCTTTGAATTTCTAAATGCTATTGATTCACGTGTACATATATACCTTCTGGCCCGTTAGATAATTAACATTGACTCACATAAACGTCAAACATAGACTCTTTCATAGGTTGAAAGACAACGACGCATGATTTACATGTTTTAGAGTTCTCTCATTATTGTTCGGCGTTCTGAGTTGAATTCTGTGACTTGACGCTTGACGGCTTGACTGAGCCAAAGTCTGCTTAGTAGACTAACCTAATTTTCACTTCTGGTTTTTGATTTTGCATATACAAACCTTGTGTACTATGTACTACATAGGATGAGCTGATTTAGTATTTTGTGAAGCCTTCCTCTATGAGATACAGAACGTTAAGTTGGCAACTAAGACTGACGACGTATGACGTGTTAATTGTAGTACACGTGAGACAACTAAAATACATGCATACTACCGAGCATGTGTGTATATCATTACCATAATAATATGTTAGCTTATCCATAAGAAGTAGGTATTGTCTGAAAGACACGATGGTTGGTGGCAGACACTGATTCGAATATCTAGACAAAGCAAAATGGACAGTACATGTGCCTCAGATAATAAACTTCAGGTCAGGGATATGCCCAGCTCGCCATTTCAGGGGGTCAGCCGATGAAATATATATTTTGAATTCAAAATTAGAATCCACAATTTATAAAGTATTATAATCTAACATGTTGTTCGTACTCGTTCATGAATTTCAACTGTTTTAGCAAAAGTTGATTGATGAGTTTTTGGCGAGAATTTCGGGGCTTATGCTTTACTACTGACTGTCGAGTGACGCCCCACCTCCCGAGTAAAGCTATTATTTAAAAAAGCATAAACTGCAGTTTAAGCATTTTTTTTAATTTCTGTTTTCTATTTGTGTGTATGCAATATAACGACATGATATTATTGATAAAGTACTCCTTGTATAATGCTATTTCATATGCCCTACATTTATTCTTGAAAGTTTTATCAATAAAATACGTATTACTAATTATCATGACAAAGAAATAGGCACGAAAAAGTTAATCATAATTTAAGGATTTTCGTGACTCAAAAAACAACAAGAAGCGCCATATCAAACTACACTTAAAACTAGCTTACTTACAAAACGTATTCACTTTTGTGTTAAGATAAAGTGTAAGTTTTCAAGGCCTATTCTGAATTTCAATTTTCGCTGCTTACACCTTTTGGTCCCAAGCTGCTGAAAGAGGGTTTTGTTTAACAGATTAGGCTAGGCTAGTTCTAAAAAAAATTATTTTTTATTTAAACTTTTGGGTTTAAAAAGAAAGGTGACCCACATCCAGTGCGTTTTTATCCGGTAACAAATATATATATAGGTATTTAAGTTTGAGCTGTGTCTGTAGCCACCCCAGTAATTCAATTTTGAAATAATGGGCCAGGCCGATTTTATCCAGAAGTTAGTATTTGTTTAGCTTGGTTAAATAAGAGGCTTAATTAAATACATATATTATGATTAATGCGGGCAGAATGGGCGTGCCTTGGGGGGCGAGAGTAGTACATGTGGAGCATAAGTACATAGTCCAAAGCATGGTTAGCAGGTGGGATGAATTAAAAATCATTGTAGGGGGGATACGGAGGGATTTGTACTGGGTGCTGGACTGGAAGTCCATTCATAAGCCAAGTGTCTGCTGAAGAGTGATGAGCTAACTTAAGTGGAGGAATAATTGTCCCGTTATCTCCTAGTAGTAGGTGAATACATAGTATTTGTGTCACTACCTGCAATTTTCCATCTTATTGTTATCACATTCCTCCTCCTCCCTAGTTTGACGTTCCAGCCTCTCTTCTTCAAATTTTCTCAGACTTGGTGAAAGTTATTGAGGTTGGGATCCTCTACGGCTGTGTTGCCTAGTGAATTCTTAACGTAAATAACAGTTAGGATTTTGTTTGGATTTACGGGTTGCAATCATCAAATATTCTTTTTCTCTTTTATGATTTAGTGAGTTGACAGCTTCGACTTCCGTTTTAGTTTAGTTTAGTTTAAGTCTGGGTGCTTTGTGTTGCGCCGGTTCGATTCAGAGAAAGATCTGCACCTGTAACTGCAAACAATCCCACAAAAAGGTATGTCTTTACACGCTCCTATTGCTCCTAAAATTATATCTGTACTGGCTACTGGCATATTATTAACGGGAAAGAGATTGTCAATTGTAAGTTCATATCAGAGTCCATATAATGTACACAGACCTGCCCGCGCATTCTACTCCGAAGGTGGTAGGTGGTAGGCATACGCATACATAATGTAGAAACACATGGGCCTTTTTGGCAAAGTGTAGGCCAAAAGTACTCCAATTCCTAGGTAAGCAGTGTCATCATCAGTCATGTCATGAATAAGCGTCGTGGGATGGAGCATTCAATATGTATGAATTTTAGTTTTCTTAAATCTCATAAAACTAAAGTTGGAGTTTTCTAAAGTTTCATAAAAACTTGAATTGGGATTTTCTTAGCTCTAATTTCAATTTTCTTCCATAAGCTATTGCGCCAGAATGAGGATTTTCTAGCATTTAATATAGCTCGACTTTCGTTTAATGTCAAAATCGTCCCATTTGAATTTTCTAAAATTTCATTAAACTCAAATTTTGATCTTCTAAAATATCATATAAGTTTAATTCGAATTTTCTAAAATTTGATAACGTCGAGATTTCAATTTCGTGAAACTTCAGAAGATGAATTTCGATTTTCTAGCATAAAACCGAATATACCGAATCATAAATCATAAATTATACCGATTAATGCTAATACTAACTGCACAATTTCACAAAAATTGTGTTAAAAGATCCAATCGGAAAACAGAAATACCAAGGTTGTGTGTCTCGCCGGCTTACATGTTCATGTACATACAGTTGATTAACTAATATAAATTGTTTGGAAGCTTATACATAATGCACAATTGAACGGCTTATCTGTGAAAGAAATGGAACAATACTTAAGTGCTTTAGTATTGAGAAGATCAAGGTCGCTTTCTGTGCCTGTGACATTATCACCTATTTACTCATGTATCAATTATCATGTCTGGAGCGGGTACCATGCTGAACTTATTTAGCCAATTGCGCTGAACTCCCGTTATCTTCCACAGCTGTAAGGTTAGCAAGCTGCTCAGTTTCCAGTTTACGGAAAAGAGCCTATTCTTGACTTCTTGACAGGTGGTGGCAGTAATATAGAGTATACGGTATAATATACATGTATACCTACCTATAGGGAACGACAAAACCGGTCCTCTTTGCCACGACCGGTTTTTCGTGTTAATAAAGTTGCAAAAATTGGTTTCTGTGAAAACTATTTGCGTTAGCCGTATGACCCCTTTATGATTCAGAGGGAAAAAGTAGAAAATACGCTAAATATTACAGCTTTAGCCTAAAATCGAAAAGCTGGTTATTCGCATCAGTAAAACCGGCTTTGACTGTTTGTGAGAACGGTCCGGTTAACCGTTTAACGGAAAAACCGGTTTGCGGGTAGACGGGGGTAATTGGGATCGTGATAAGGTTCCACAATATAGATTCAAAGAGAGGGTGGGTACTTAAGGGTACCTCTACGCTTTATGGCTGCTTATGGGTTGAGACAATGGCATTTTTAATATGAGCAACGGGCTTTTTCGTTGCGAATGCTGAGTACGGTTTTCGGGACGCCGAATTTTATTCCCATTTAAAGTTGAAATTAAGGCGATAATACTGAATGCACCAGGTATGGTACTTAAGGGTACCACGCCTAAGTTCACTCTAACGAGCTAAATTAATTACTGTACCATTACGAATCGCGGTTATTTTGAAGATGAATCTTGGTCAAATTGACAGGTGAAATTTAAATTCTCTGATTAAATAGTACCTTCCAATTGCCGACTCACTGGCATTTAAGGGTACCTCTGAAACTATACGTTTTTTACTGTTATAAGGTAAGTATTGTGTAGCCGTGGAATCGCACTTTCCACGGGAAATTAGACCAAAGTGAAAAAGGATTGGGTTTTTTAACTTTGCAGGATTGAGTTGTATAATTATTTCACGTGAAATATTTGTTGTAAGAGAAAAAATGCTTTTTTTTCACGAGGTCGTGCGTGAAATCGTTACCCGTGTCTTTTTCACGGGAAAAGTGCCACAAAGTGAAAAATGATCCTTTTGGCGGGAAACGTGACTATTTTTTAAGTACATTATTTATAAAGAAACCAAAACTGGTGTCAATCCCCCAGCTCCTAGAGCTTCGTAGTGTCAGTGATTGTAAAATAGTCAGGGCCGGCCTTAGGCCGGAGCGAGCGGAGCACAGGCTCCAGGCGCAAAATTGGAGGGCGCGCAAAATCGGAAGGGAGAAAAAAAAAATTAACTAAGGAAATACTGGCCATAGCATTGAGCAGTGAATATATATATTACACACTGCATGTAATTTCCACTAGATGTAAAAAGTACAAGATGCAGAATTTGGTCGTAAACGAACTTGCTGTGCTCCTTCAGGTAGATTTGGTTGAAACAGGGTAAACTTAATTAAGTTTTTGACCCCTTGTTTATTTATTTATTTATTGGACCGAAAATTTACAAGAGCACATACAGGTTCACAGTACCATAAACGAAGACACCCCATATTGGGAATTACGTCCTCACGCTAACTAAATTCGTCGTAAATTGCTTAATTACACGCTTTACACAGCGTTTCGTTATTTGATTGTTATTATTGCGATTACTATTGAGTCACTATTACTTAACTAATCCTTACGATTTACTATTCTATACAAAATTGCTGATTCATTATTCAGGTTGCACACATACATTTAGTTTAGTTCAGACACAGATCCAAACGTTTTCACGTTGCCCTTACCCATTTCTTGAATTAGATTAAAAGCCGTCCACTACATACAAGGCATATCTTATCTAAATTTGATAAAAGTGACCTATTTATAAGTGAACCGTAAAGTGTTACGGAGGCAAGTTACGACATTGCATTTCATTAAATTTCTGCCAACTCTATCTGAAAGCCAACATTTACCTATTTTCTGTGCTAAAAACTTAATCCATTGTTTTAAGCATTTCCTAATCCGGCACAAATATGAGTCCTCGGACTGGAAACCCCTGATAAAATGTTAACATGTTATAAAGATGTGAGCACCGTGGGTATGTGAACTTTCAGTGAAAACGTCATACCGGCACCTTACGGGTTTTACATAGTATTATAAACATTGTTCGGGAGGCCCCCATCTACTTAGTTTACCAAAATTTTGCGAAATTCGTTGGAGGGACCTTTTTTAAATATTCAGTCTCACATCTTGGGACATACAACATACATGCACATGACAAAAGGCAACTTCCAAGACTCGCCAAACACACCAAAACCAAATTGGCGACTCTGGATCCAGGTTAACTTTTTGTATGCTAATGCGTCCATATTTTTCGCAGAAACTGCCAGGAAGATTTTCACAAGCGTATTTGAAACGTTTTGTAAATGTTAAGGCAGGGAATCCAGGTAGGGCGATTTATATTGATTTCGACTTTACCCTGTCATTTTGGCATATGCAATTTTAGGTGAAAATTTAATCCGTTTTTTCTATTCTAGTTATGTATTCCTTCACTGCACCCAAAATATCATTCTTAATTCTAGGACCTCTGAATTTTTAAATAAGTCAAACTTGGCAACTAGAAGATCGTCCACGGCGACGAAATTGGCTCGCCGAGCAGTAAAGTTGGCGTACTTAGCGCTTTGCTGGTTTATTTTTTAAAAAGGTTGACCAGCCTGATCTTGACCAGATCTGATTCAACGACTAATTCCGATCCGTAGTTTGGGTAACTGGTTAGTTGTACAACTATACATATTTCCGGTAACTTTAACCAAAATGTATTTAAATGAAATAGCAATATCACATTTTGACCGTAATAGTGACTTCTTTGCCTGGAATTACCTTTTAGTATAGCTTAAATTATCATTAAAAAAAAATTCGAAGCATAATAATTAGGGCGCCAAATTTTGGGCTTGCTCCGGGCGCACGAAACCCTAAGGCCGGCCCTGAAAATAGTTACTCAAACAGTAAGGAACTTTAGATAGTTAGCAAATTGAAAGCAGGCCCGTACCGACGCTGGTCTCAACTGGTCCCTGAGACCAGGGCCCGGCACCCGGAGGGGCCCGGACGAGATTT
>JAQFZY010001419.1:0-15783 GCA_034696285.1 Hypogastrura burkilli | reverse complement strand
ATGTTAATAGATAGGAACAGGTACCTCTACCCCGAGCAGTAATCCCTTATGCAATTTCCCCCAACCCAGTTGGGGCTCCTCCTGCCTGTGCATAGGAGGAATAAGGCCCACCTGGGTTGGGTATCCCGACAATTCCGGGCCCTGAATCCTGTATGGATTCTGAAGTCGTCAGTTGGCCGGCGGAAGTGATGACTCAGCGGAACAGGATCTTCATCTGCCTTCTCCTGATCTAGTTGAGGCCTGAAGAGGAAGACTGGTCAGTTCCTGTACCACTTGTCGGTTTTTGATGAGGGTAAGGGTACAGGGTACAGGGGGGAAGACCAGGGAATGAGGTTGAAGCGGTGTGTGGTGGGTGCCCTTTGGGTGTAACCACATGCCAGCTGCGTTGTTACGGAGAAAGTGACAGGGTTATGGTTAGGTGTGTGGCGGTGCGAATGAGCACTTTGGTGGTACCAGAGGAATTTAAATGTTAAGTTAAATGTCACGGGGTTGGAGGTCACAGTTGCTGATTGGGACTCCTCAAGGGTCTCCTGACCCGACGAGTACCACACACCTGTTTACTGCGGTCTCAGGAGGTATCTAGGCCATTCCTAGGTACCCAATTGACCTGAGAGGACATCAGCAGTAGACAGGAACACCACACTTGAACTTGAAGGAAGAGGGGGGGGGGGTTGATATGAAACATACCTCTGTGTAGTATACTGGCCTACCAGATAGGCACTACGTGTAGAGTACGAATAACCAGGCGGAGGTAGGTACATAGAGTTAAAATAAATGTGTAATAAGAAGTAATACACGTGATGAGAAATTTCCTGAACATTGACAACAGTTACTTTAAAATGTCAGGGTCTTTAGACAATGTCTACTTTTCACCCTTTGAGAATTAATCACCTATCTATCGTATAGAACTGTACAGTTCCCACTTACCCTACACCCTATCGATTTTTAAAATATACCATACAGCAAGCTTCAGCAAGTTCCGTGGTTGGTGAAACTATATTTTGCCATTTTGGGTCGTTGTTGGTCAAAAGTACAATACTTTTTTCCTTATGTGAAGTAGTAAAAAGTAAAGTTTAGGTTTTTGTAATCACGAATTAGAAACATTTAATGTAGATAAACAGGTAATATGTACCTATAACATCGGATGGCTTTAAAATATTCACCATAATTCAGTTTATAAAAGTGATCGGAAAAGCATATTCAAGTGACTCAATTTATACCAAATATCCTAAAATACTCGAAGGATTTGGAATTATGGTCACAGGTCACATATCAGGGGATTCTGTTCGCCTCGAATGGGCAGACTTGTATAGGTGAATAATGAATAACAACATACCTGGTACTTATTATATGTCGAAATGTCAACTAAACCGTGAGGTGGGTCAATACCACATACACTCGCGACATTCCCTTTAATCGTACGTATGTATTAGATACACTGTAAACTGTAACAAATAACAAAACGACAACGGTAAAAGTGTAGTAATACTACACAGTATCGAAATTCTATACCCGCATTCCTGTATCTTTGTGAAGGCTTATGGTGTTTCGGTCAAAGGACAAATTTATTAATCCACACGACTCGAAATAGACGTATTTTCCCCACCTTTTTTACAAAATGTATTTTCGATCAGTTAATGCTTCAAATACAAAATACTTGAGACGTCAAAAATACAAAATACGAAATAAAATACATTTAACCATAAAAATATATTTGAAATACACGTATTTAAAATACACTATTTTCAAATTACATATATTTTGCACAACTATGCTATTGGGGTAACACCCATTTTTTAAAAGAAGGACGATCCTTCCAAAAAGAGGACTGTCCTTCACAAAAGTGGACTGTAGGTCGCCTTGCACAATTTGGACTTGGGATTGGGCTCTGATCTCTGATGAGATGAGAGAATAAAAAATTACTGAAGAAAGTAATCTTCTATTAAAACATAACCCGGCCTAAATCCGAGAAAATCGTATGATCTTCATGTAAAAACTACTATTTGGGCTACAACGGTTTTGGATAAGTAGTTGACCAACGGGAGCCCCACGGAAATTATATATAAAGAAGATACCAGTCGACGGGCCCAGTGTCCAGATGAAGATAATGAATATTAAGCCCAGGCCCGTTGAGAAATAACGTGTTTTTAATAGAACTAGGAGAGGAGTATTAGTGAGTTAAACATTTTATTCTTTGTTGTCAATCTTATATTTATTTGTTTCGTCTTTTAAATATCGAAAACATGAAGAAAGTGATCAGGAGATATGGTGATTGTTGATCACGTCAAAACAGTCCTATATCTGTTTCGATCAGGCCTTCAACTTAGGTCCGACATCACCATTAACAGGGATTAACTAAGGTCATGCAATTCATTCGTACTTAGTACCCTTTAGGCTATATAGAGACAACTGTAATTCATTATAAATAGAATGTTCACTGGCTCTATTATCTATTATAGTGTTTAAATTCCAGCAACACGAATATCCTCTATGGATAACCATTAATTCGAGATTCTATGACCGCCGTACAATAGATTTGTCAATGTTGTAAAAACAATTAATTGAGACACTATGAAATACAGGTACAATACAACCTTCTTCAGGTAAGCGCCCTAGACCTTCCACTTAGCGAGGATCATGCCTCTAAGAACACGTTCATCCAAAATCGCCTCAGCCTCGGCCTCTTCTCCTCGAGTGCTGGGTGGCCCACCGGGCTCATTTCGTTAGGTCAACAAGCCCACAAAAACCTCCCACAACTTTCCATGCTTTACATTAATACTGGACAAAATATACTGCCAGGATATCACGTTAGAATGCGGAAATGAGACTTTAAGTCTCTTCATCTGTCAACGGCTCGTAGCTTGGATGATTTCTTGAGGATAAGGTGCTCTGTTCACTTGACCTTTTCTCGCTTGCCTCCCCTCCCACCTCATCAATCACCGTTGGAGCCGGGCTATGGGTATCCAAACATTTATTAGCTTCCTCATTTGTTCTTTCTTCCTGCATAAAATACCAAGAACAATTTAGTTAAGTTTCCTGTTCCTACACCCCACACACGGGCCCTTTCACCGGGAAAATGTACCAAGAGACATAGGCGGAGCCCGATGCAAAGGGCTGCGGCCTTTGCACGGAGCTTCGTACTTAAATGATTCCAGAAAGCAGATCATACATACCAAATACAATGGTGATGGCCAGAGCCTGACTGTGAAAACGCTAAATGAGCAGACTCGGTGTTCACGAAAGAGTAATATATTTGGTATCCTTATAAGTACTCACATGCGTAAATTCGGGCCGATGACTGGAGTCTGACCTGGCATCCTTGCTCAGACTGCTCTGTATCCCGGAGCTACTGGAGCTACAATGTCCGGAGCTACAATGTCCGGAGCTTGAGGAGCTGGAAATGTTCGGGAAATTCTGATACCCATGACCGTGAGGTGCCGGTGGGCCAGTGACGTTTGACTCCGGACTTCTAGCCTCTTCTGCCTTATCCTCGTTATTTTCTGTCCGCATGACCTCCACTATTCGATTCTTGACGTAGTCTAGTGGAGATATCCCTTCCCTGGACTTACTCTTATTGGAATACTGGTCTCCGGACGGAGAATGAGTGTTGCTTCGAGAGAGGGAGCTCAGCGGCGGCGTCGAGTCCTTTCTCTCCGTATCCTCCCCACCACTATAGGAAATGAAAATTCTAGGCATGAGTACGGAAGTTCGTCCGAAGAGGAAGAAGAAAAGGATGTACTTACAACGGGTAGTTGAGTTCTTTGGATGAGGGCAAGGAGGCCGGCCGGCTGGAATGTTGTTCTGGCTGGACCACCCGGATAATATGTCTCTCGTCCGGGTGACTGGGAAGCTGCTGCTGTTCCTTTTCATGTTGGAGAGCTCGTCGGAGCTTCCAACTAATATAAGGCCCCATGTCCTCTTGGGTCTTGCTAGAAGATGACTGGGCCAACATTGGGACTGAAACAGGGACCATGGCTTGCTGCAACCCACTATTTACTCCGGAGGAGGAACCTTTCGCAGAAGCATAGTCTTTGGAGATTATAAAGTCAATACGATCACCCCAAGTCCCACCTACGTCACAAATCCCAACCAACTCATTAAGCCCTACCCCAACCATGCGATAAAAAATGGGGTTAAGGCAACCACTAGGTTCTACAAAGATCCACTCCAACCACCAACAAGTCAGTACTTCTTACAACTAACCTTGGGGATTTTTATTGTCCATTCCGCGAGGATCCTCCATCTTTATGTCCTCATAATGACTCATCCCCACAACCTGCTGTCCAGGATGGCCCTGACTCTGGAGACAATGAGACGGCGGGATTGCAGCTTGGACAGAGCGCTGAAATGAGGCGAAGAGTCGGTCACCAGTTCTGGAAGTGGGTACAGGGGGCTGTCCGTCGTGAGGCGAAGGCTGATTAATTTGGTGCGTAATAATGGCATCAATGAGAGAAGCCGCAGTCAGTGTTGTGTCTTGGGGCTCCCTCCCGTACCTTGTCTGCTCAACCACTTCCTTCCTAGCCCGACTGGAAGAGAAAGATCAGAGCGTATAAGTTCAGCACCTAAGCCGGATTTAAAATACCTGACGCCGCCAACCTTGACTGTTCGTTATGAGAAGAGACGGGTGGCGGCGGGCCCCGGTACGGTGCAGACATCAAGTTGTGAGAATGTGAATGGGACGAGCTCACCCGATTCCTCTCCATCTCGGCCATGCTCTTCCCCAAGCCCTCCCTCGCGACATCAACTAAACAAGGAATGGATACTGAAATATAACTCACATATGACATTACGCAACAATTTGGTTGGAGGACCAAGAAGGATACCTCTGGGGAGACCAAGCCTCGGCCTGGGGTCTTCCTTGGGAACTGGAAGGCTCGGTTGAGCAGCTGCAATATCAACTAATGAAGCAAAAGCATCGTGTTGCTGATAACGTCCAGACTCGGGCTTAATCAGTGAACCTGTAATTGAATTATTCCTATTTAGCGGCCACGTGTTCAACATACTACTATCCCTTTCTTTTGTTCGCAGGCCCAAATTCACTCCTAGAGTGCCGAATATCTACTGTTAGGAGTCAAAAAATGAACTCACGATGAGGGTTGACCCGGTGAATAACGCCCTGCCTCTGTTGTGAGTGGGACTGTGAGGGAGGAGTGGGGGACTGCCTGTAGGAAATGTCGTGCCTGGGCGGGAGCATGTAGACAGGAACTCCTGCATGAGGAGCCACGGAAACCGAGACCGGGAGTATTCCTCGCTTGCTCAGATCAAGCCTAGCTTGTCCCGCTAACGTTTGGATTGGCTGCTGCATATGAGACGGAGGTGGCTGTTGCATTTGTTGTGACGTGTAGTAGTCGTTTATAATTATTTGACGGGACGTGCTGTGCTGGTCAGCTGAGTACGAGGAAGGATGGGGTCCGGTTGGAGGTGATGATCGCTGAACCGAGCTCGGTGGACGCTGATAATGCGAACCATGCGGACCTTTAAAATAAAATACCACACCTTAGATACATGAGTAATGGGGAAGGGAAAATTGGAATTTCGTATTTCCCAGTCAAGATAACGTACCATGGAAAGGGTATGAAGCTGGGGACATCCGTTTAAAGTACTCTGGCGATCGCTCATAGGCGTATGGGTTTGTCATTTGCTCCTTCCCTCTCAGTTTATCCAAAGGTGTCCCTTGCGTAATAGAACCTTCTTTGAGGGGCCGTAGTAATCCCTCGTATTTTGAGGACATTGCCTACGGAATTTTACAATGACAGTAAAATAAGTCGAGAGTACAGACCCAGGCTAGTGTTACTACATAATATGCATGTACATGTTCCCAGAACTAGCTGGGGACTAAAAATATATAACAAGCACCTGAGAAACATGTACAGGGGTTCCTTGTGTGATTGAGCCATCCTTCATGGGAGACATCGACGGAGGCTTCGTTAATAGTGGTGGGGGTGGGGGCACTTTAGGAGAGGACTTCATATGAGAGAGTAAGGGCTGAGTCTGCCGAGGTCGGCTCATTGGATACTTCGGATAGTACATGTCTTGACGCGTCACATAGTCCAAGGGTTGGTGAGCAGGAGGAGGCCCGTTAGACGGGGGCCTTTGTGAGGACACTTGAGGAGAGGGTGTTCGTTTCTTCATGCTTAAGTCAAGTGTTTCATACTCGTCTCTGGGGACCGGAGCGACAGGCTGTTGCATATGTTGCATCATTGGATGACCCTCACGACCCATCATGTGCTGCGGGGGCACTGCCCTGGAGTCCACTTTTGAACCGTAATACAAAGGATGGGGCTGGAATTGGGAGGACGGAAGAGACATCATATTCTGCTGTTGCTGTAGATTAGGGGTTCCCAAATTTTGAGACGAAGGTGGCTGAGTGCAGGATATCACCATGTGGGACTGAGGCACCTGAGTTCCATGACCCCTGTCCTGGCTTTTAAGAATAGACTGTATTGTCGGGGAGACGCTTGGCCCTGGAACCAATCCAGTCTGAAACGTCGACAGGTAAAATCACGGTTCATTGACATATTATTGGGACTATTTTTCATTTCGGCAAGTAAATAGTTGCCCAAAATACATGTAATTTGAAAATAGTGTATATTAAATACGTAAGTATTTCAAATACATGTTTATGGGCAAAATGTATTTTATTTCGTATTTTGTATTTTTGGCGTCTCAAGTATTTTGTATTTTGTATTTGAAGCAATAACTGATAGAAAGTACATTTCGTAAAAAATGTGTGCAAAATGCGTCTATTTCGAGTCTTGTGTATTGATAAATTTGTCCAAATTAGACCGAAACGCCTTAAGCCTGTATTACATGGAGCATAAACAAGAGGAGTACGGAGAGGAAGGAATCCTCTCAGGAATTCCTGCGTAGCTACTACATGTAGCATTTCGATGGAATTCGTAGAGGAATGACTGTCCTCTCATAATTTCCTGTTCTAATGGGAAAATTGTGAGGAAAGCCTCATTCAGTTGATTCGTCTTCTGCCAAACTATAAATTCTGACTGGTGTTAACACAAATTTTTTAAATCAATACAATCAGTTGGAATTTCCATTAAGTAAAAGGCAAAAGTTAAGTACCTTCTGTAGATTTAGCAATTGTAGTTGTAGCAACTCAAAACATTTAACATTAACAAAGTGCTCTAACAGCACTTGTGTGTCGCACTACGTGCTACGCGAAATGTTTTTGAATTTCCCACATATTAAACGAATTTTTAAAAAGTTTTGAAAGATATTGGTCAGGTTTACTTTATTCCATCTGAAACCAATGCTAACTCTAAGTTGACCTTGGGTGACCCTTGCGTGCCACCCGGAGGTCATATGGTAACCGGTAAACCGGGAAACTTATTTGTCATATTTATTCATGGTCCCCTGGCCCGTGCGCGTGCGGTCAATTTTGATGTCACACTACATTGTTACCTTGGGTTGTCCCCAGGTGATCTCTGCGAGGTCACCAGATGAACCCCAAAGCTATCATAAAAAAATCGTTCCTAGCGTATGACCCTGCATGACATGGAGCATCCGATAACGATGCTAGATAAAGTATCAAGACACCCCGGGGTCAAGGGGTCACCAGTAGCCGGAAAACAGGTTTGTCACATATGTGTTCAGACTCCCCAGACCTAAGTTATTTGAAATTCCTGCCAAGGGAGTACTTTGAGATTCCTTCCTGTCCATGTCCTGTCCACTATTACATGTGGAGAACCCAGAGGATTCCTCCGTGAAATCCCCTCCGTTTAGCTCCGACTCTAAAATCGAGAGGACAGTCCCGTCACGACGTGAAAAAAGTGGTATTACATGGAGTTTTGAGGGGAATTTAGAAGGGAAAGGATTCCTTCCTCTCCGTATCCGTATTCCTCTTGTTTATGCTCCATGTAATACAGGCTTTACACAGAAACAGGAATATGAGGGATGCGGGTATAGGATTTTGATACTGTAGTAATACTACAGTTTTCCCGTTGTGTTTGTTATTTGTTAAAGTTTACAGTGCAATGTGGTATTGACCCACCTCACGGTTTAGTCGACATTTCCACACATAGTACGTTCCAGGTATGTGATTTAGTATTCTCCTATACTAGTCTGCGCATTTGAGTTGAACAGATTCCCCTGATATGAGACCATAATTCCAACTCCTTCCAATCACTTTTATAAACTGAATTATGGTGAATATTTTAAATCTATCCGATGATATAGGTACAATTCAATTCGGATAAAATCTAATTCGTAATTACAAAAACCGAAACCCTATTATATTTCAATGCATATGTATATTTTCACTACTTTGCATATAAACATAAGGCAAAGTATTGTACTTTAGACCAAAATGCCCCAAAATGGCAAAATATAGTTTCACCAACCACGGAGCTTGCTGAAGCTTGCTGTGGTATGTATACGATAGATGGCGATTATTTTTATTTTCGACAAAGGACGAAAAGTAGACATTGCCTTAAGACCCTGACATTTTAAAGTAGCTAGTCAATACTTTCGAAATGCGTTTCGTACTATTTCAAATACTCCTACTCCTACTTCAAGTATACTTTCAAATTCAAATAAAGATTAACTTGCTGTACGCTGTAATTGCATTTTACTGGAGCAGTTTACACGTTATTAAAAAGTTATTGTAATTTGTATTTTGTAGTTTCAAAATACGCATTTTGTTGTCGCCGCCTTGTATTTTAAAGACAGTATTTGGTATTTGGTATTTTCGCGGTTTTCAGTATTTTGTATTTTGTATCTTATTTTGGAACTGCTTTTTTGGACGTAAAATACATTTTATAGTATTTTGCGCAACTATGGGCAAGTCAGAAAAAAAGTGAGGGTCCATGTTTTCAACTTTTTTCTTTGGTTTTGCCGTTATGGTATATTGGTTAGACATGTTGACAGTACCTCATATGCAAGCCTGGTGCCCCCACGGGGTACACATGGGGGTGGGGAGCAACGCAAACTTCAAAATTTAGCATAATGTCCCCTCGATTTGTGTGCGTTTTTATGAATGCATTTCGATTAAATTTTCTGTGTAGCTTCTTAAGAGGATTACCTTATGTTACTTTTCGAGAAAAATAGAAAATTCGCCGAAGTTATTCTGAAACAAATATGTAGAATTTTGGTAAAAATGTGGGTGTGACCCTAATTGACCTCTGAGGGTCACCATGATGTCAAAACTGGTTAATCTCTGGTTTCCTTTCCATATACGTAATCCCAACGCGCTTCCAGCAATTCAGATTTGCTACAAGTACTGTGTAATTTACTAAGAAGTACATCCACACAAAAAATCGAATTTTTACCGAAATTCAAATTCTTTTTCACAATAATTTGAACGAATTTATGAATTTTCTCTCCAAACGCCCTATAATAGTTACGAGATAATCCTCAAGAAGCTACACCGAAAAGGACCTTACGGGATTTACTAGAAAATTTTCGATTTTGGGCTAACTGGCCATCCGACTTAAAATGTATCGTACAGTATAATAGATCCTAGAACACACTTGGTTGGGTCCATTACGCATGCGTAAGGTACCCAAAATATTCGTCAAAGATGGTCACCCAAAACATTTTTTTTTCTTATATGGAAACAAATTGGTGTTTATGTTGGTGGATATGATTGTTCTATGTAGTAGTACTTGATCGCATAAGATGACCCTTATATACCACCACTGTAGTATACTTAAAAATATTTTTGAAGTCAGGTATGCCAAAAAGTCAAAGTCATTTACGCAAGTAGCTACATGTTGCAAATAATAGTACTAAGTACTAGTACTATAACCCATATAATAACATTATCAGAAAAAAAAGCCTTCATGGTAAGACTGATTTTTGAAGTGGGCAAAAGTCAAAGAAAAAATACACTTTTTCAATTCCTGTGGTCACATGTTAGGTCAAAATGGCCAAGTGTTATACATTTTCGGAATCTCCTTTCAAAAAGCTTTCCAACGATAATTCACTTGTTAGTTATGACCCCGTCACTCAAAATAAAGTTAATTTCCGGAAGGAGCCACATGGTTCAAAAATCGTTATTAATTAGTAGTACTATAACGCACATAATAGAATTCGAAAACACTCATGCCTCCAAAGTGGGGTCACGGGGTGGCGGGGTCAAAGGTAATCGGTCATACACCGACAAGTGACATATCGTTGGAAAGCTTATTGAATGGAGATTCCGAAAATGTATAACAATTGACCCCTTTGACCTAACATGTGACCACAGGAGCTGAAAAATTGTATTTTTTCTTTGACTTTTGCCCACTTCAAAAATCAGTCTTACCATGAAGGCATGGTTTTTCGCTAATGTTATTATATGGGTTATAGTACTAGTACTTAGTACTATTATTTGCAACATGTAGCTACTTGCGTAAATGACTTTGACTTTTTGGCATACCTGACTTCAAAAATATTTTTAAGTATACTACAGTGGTGGTATATAAGGGTCATATTATGCGATCAAGTACTACTACCTAGAACAATCATATCCACCAACATAAACACCAATTTGTTTCCATATAAGAAAAAAAACATTTTTTGGGTGACCATCTTTGACGAAGTTTTTGGGTACCTTACGCATGAGTAATGGACCCAAACAAGTGTGTTCTAGGATCAGGGTAAGGTCTAGTATAATGTACGATACATTTTAAGTCGGATGGCCAGTTAGCTAAAAATCGAAAATTTTCTAGTAAATCCCGTAAGGTCCTTTAATCGAAATCCATTCATAAATAGGTCCACAAATCGATAGGCCATTATTCTAAATTTTGCACATGGGGGGCACCCTAGTTTGTACATGAGATACTCAAAACATGCCTAACCGATATACCATAGTAGCAAAAAAAAAGAAAAATGTTCATAAAATGGACCCTCACTTTTTCTTCTGATGTGTAGAAAGGAAAAATATAGCTGCTGATAGTTAGTTCGGTTCCCGTTACAAGTTTGGCTCACACGTGTTTATTAAAAACGAACTTTCGTGAATTCGATAAAAGAGCAGCTTCAAAACTAATGTAAATGGGCCTGAGGTTTGACTCACTAGGTTCGATTTTTTCAAGATTTTGCCAGATCACATGGCTCAAAAATTAGGTTTGCGATTGAAGATGTACATTTTTGTCAATTTTTGACTTGATCCCCCATCTACCCCCAGGGGAGGGTTATTGGAAAAACCAACAGAGACCTTATTTTTATGAGCTCTATCTCCTGATAAAATCTTGAAAGTATCCATTACATAATGGGTCAGGCCCATTTACATTAGTGTTCAAGTCGCTCAAAAATGTAAGGCCAACCTGTAAGAGTATGAACAAGAACAATCAGAGAGATTCATTGTTATGTGAAAATTTACATACATTAACATGACATTCAAAGTTCATTGACCCTAGAGAATTGCGGCAAGACAAGTTTGGCTCATACGTGTTTATTAAAATCGAACTTTCGTGGTTTGGGAAAAAATGAAAAGTATACAATCTTACTGGTAAAAGTGTACACAAATTCACAGGATATAGTTCACTTATATGCCGCTAGGCTGGTTCAATTACCTTTGCATACCAAGACCCTATATGAATATCATTGGTCCTTGGTCTGGCGCTGAATTTGAACGCACGCGCTTATTCTCCCCTCCAAAAATTAACTCACAATTTTAATTATTAAACTATAAATCTAAGTTAAAATTGTCAAAAAAGAGTCCAAAGGTAGCCCACAACCGACCTCTCTCTAAAAAGCACCACTTCCGGTCTGTGAATTACAGTACAGTTATAAATTCAGCTGAAGTGTTTGGCGCCCTCCTACACTGAGTATGGAATGAACACCTGTTCAAAGCGTGAAGAATTGTAACCAATTCACCACTCAATTGAATTGAGGACATCAAGTAGCTGCGTAGCTACACAAGAAATGACACCGACCCGGAGTCCATCAACCAAACAAAACACACCGATTCCATATCAGAGAGCAAACTCTCTTTCACTGTCACCTAATCAGCTCCAGTCTCCTGATCACAACAGCCAACAAGCACAGACACCAAATCGTAAGCGCTCACTTGAAACGAACAAGGATAGCTTTGCCCCTCTTTACAAGAAGCCGACAATGTCGCGTAAATCGGAAGAGAACGAAATCTCAACCAGTGACATGTATGCGTCCATCATGAATCTCACTGCAAAATTTGAGAAGGATCAAAATGAATTGAGAGATTATCTCAATACTCTAGGCCATGACATTCAAGTCCTACAGGGTACTGTCAAACAGCATGGGGAGGATATTGAGTTCCTGAAAAATGAGGCAGAGTCAGCAAAAGAGGAGCGCTCTTTCAAAACTGAAACTATCCACGAGTTGAAAGAGAGGGTCAAGCAGATAGAACTAAGCCATGCCTATGCACAAGCCAAGGCGGACCAACTATGCCTGATGATTCAAGGAGTACCAGAACCTGCCGCAGGAGCGGTGGAGGAGGTCACAGTTCTAGTAAACCATATGCTTGAGGATCTAGGGCTTCCAAATATCCCAATATCGCCTTCAGACTTAGGATGACTCCAGCTGCTCCTCCGGCACGCCCAAGACCCATCAAGATCCAACTCGACAACAGAGAGGCTCGGGCTAACATCCTCAAAGCTGCGCAGCTCAAGCTTAAGGGAACGGACAAGTCGATAGTCCCATCACTACTACGCGTTTTGCGGGATCAAGAGGCAAATAGGCGGGCTGACAGGATGTCGAAACCACGAATGGAGAAATGAGGGGACGGCTGCCCAATCGAACCACCCCAAGGATCCCACAACTCGATAATGATGAACAGGAACAAAACCAAATATCAACAAAATAAGATAAGACCCACAATTAACATAATATATTACAATGTAACAAGTATTGCAAACAAAAAGAATGAATTTTTTTTAGTGATTTTTTAAATTTCAGGCCTACTATTTTCTGCTTCTCCGAAACTATGTATAGAGGTAATGAGTGGCGCCACCCAATAGAAGCAGACTACTTCCTAACCATTTTTACAGCTAAAGTTAACGTCAGTAACAAAGGAAAACTTTCTGGTTGCTTCATGATTGGATGGCGCCATGAGTGTTAAGGGTCTTTTAGTGTACTCAAAAATACAGATTCGGCTATATTCATTCTATTCTCAATTCCTAGTTATTCTTTACTTATAATATTTATTTATATCTCCCCAGGTACCAATTTCGACTCCAGTCTGCACACTGTCTTTCAGCACACGCAGAATTTCTCTTATCAATTCCCGCACATTATAATGATGGGCGACGCCAACTCATTTCTGGGTAACATGCCCACGGCACTAGGGAGTCAGCGTGTGAGCCAGGACAGAGTACTGAGCAAAAAGGGTAAGGTGTTACTGGAAAAGGTGGATGAGCTAGGCTTAGAAATAGGTAACGGTAACTGTGAAGGGGACCGGGAGGGAAGGGTTACGTTCATTAGTGACATAAACGGTGGTACCAGCGCCATATACCTTCTGTTATACACCCCTAACCTAACCTCACAAGTTTCCTCTTTCACTGTCCCTCCCTTGCCCTACTTAACTCACTTCCCTATCCAAACAATTCTCAACTACCCTTCAGAAGAAGAGTCGGACACAACTTCAATTGAAGTTCCTAGTACCTAAAGACAAAAAGGATCTGCTTACCCTAGAAAATGAGCTAAACAGAAGAATCGAAACTACTAACATAGATGAGCACCTGTACGAGTCATTGCAAAGGTTCTACTCAGCAATCTGGACGGCAGCCGACAACTGTAACTGTTTTAAACGAGGAAAACGTGGTGCTATTCCGAAGTCAAGCTGGTTTGATGCTGAGTGTAAATCAGCAAGATATAAAATGAACCGAGCTCTAAGAAACTATAGACGACACAAGTGTTTAAATTCAATTAAGAGCAGGCTTGATTTAAGTTACTTCATTCAAGCCAGGAAGGACTACAACAAGCAGTGCTGCTCAATACTCGAAACCCAATAGCATTCTGGAAGGCCTACAACAAAGTGAAGAGCCGACCCCCTTACAACACAAACAAAATCGCCTAAGAGGTCTGTCACCAGCACTTCTCAAATGTATTCGACCCACAGGATGCCCGGGAACATCCACATCCCGATTTTAGTCAATATCCCAACGAACACCCGATCCTCGTCCATGATGTGAACATTTTTGAAATACAGTTAGCAGTTAAAAAGCTGAAGAGAAACAAGGCTCCCGGAACTGACATGATCCCAAATGAGGTCTGGAAGATACTATCACCAAGGTCACTACTGACATTGGTGAGTCTCTTTCAGCTCATCTTTAGTTCTGGTAGTGTGCCTTTGAACTGGTGTGAAGCTCTTATCAGCCCAATTCACAAGAAAGGAGTCCTGACTATCCCATCCAACTTTAGACACATCTCACTGCTTAATACTGTACTGTAGATGTTCACCACTGTCATGAATAATCGGCTTGAAGCATGGTGCAGAGTCCACAAGAAAATATCAGTTTTTCAGGCAGGATTCCAGAAAGACAATAGATCACATATTTGTCCTAATGTCTCTAATCCAAATACAGCTTTTGAAGAAGGAGCAACTCTACACCTGCTTTGTTGACCTTTCGCAGGCTTTTGACACCCCAACCCACAATTTACTCCGGGAGTATCCTGCTGAACATAAGCGTATCAACACAATTCATTAAAGTATTTCATAATATCTACTCGCAGGCTAAAGCGTACGTTCGTGCTGGACCGGAACTCTCCGAGAGTATAAATATTGCCCAGGGGGTCCTTCAGGGTGAATCTGAATCTCCTGCTCTTTTCAACCTGTTCATCGAAGACCTGTGCCAAGCTTTTGATAGGCAATTCCTCCCTTGAATGAAACTGGGTTCAAGAGCAGTGCATTATCTTCTCTACGCGGATGATCTGGTCATAGTAGCGCAATCCAAAGAAACCCTCCAAGAAAAGATAACAATTGCCTCGAATTTCTTCCGAAAAAGAGGGCTCCTTGCAAATCTAGCCAAGACCAAGGTCGTGGTTTTCAGAAGGTCAGGGAGGATCCTTCGAAATGATCTTCTTCTGGAGAGGAGAAAGCATTGAAACCGTCAACCACTACAAGTACCTAGGCATTGCTTTCTCCTCTGCTGGAACTTTCAACAAAGCTGCAAAGGAAGCCGTTCAGAAAGGCCTGGCTGCAACTTCCGGTATCCAGACTTTGTTGCGGAGACCATTCCTATTTTCCTTAAGTCTAACAAAAAAAACTCCTATCTTCTATTGTACACTCCACCACAATCTATGGCGCTGGAATTTGGGGACTAAATCATACCGGACAGTTAGAGAGAGTACCACAGAACTACTACAAGAGAGTATTCCAGTTACCAATAGCCACACCTAGGTACTTTGTTAGAAGTGAATTAGGAGCGCTCCTCGTCGAAGTAGAGGTATATAAGCTTGCGTATAGTTTTTGGAGACTAGTTAGAAGCAATGAGTATTCACTAATTAGGTCAGCTTATCATGAACTGAGACGGGTGTCAGCAATTCATGAAAATAAGAAGTACGGTTGGTGCATGCAGCTCAAACATGTCCTGGAGGAAGTGGGGCTGAAGTCCCTTTACAATAAAGTTTCAGTAAATAGGCTACTAAATTATAAGGATAAATTTATAAGGACACTAGAGATAAGAAGTAGATTATGGGATAAGATGTTAATCAAAAAGTAAAAATCAATCTAACATTATGGGTTAACTAGCCAACAAGCCCGCGCTAACGCGGAACGACTAACTACGTCTTTTAATTATTTCTAGGGTGCATGGACCATGGGTGCGTTTGTCTTAGTGGAGCTACTGCTAATGGTGGCCCATGCACCCT
>JAQFZY010001418.1:0-15794 GCA_034696285.1 Hypogastrura burkilli | reverse complement strand
GTTCCCATTAGAAAAAAGCTAATGGGCCCACCCTGTCTAGACCGTGCTAGTGTTATAGAGTTCATTCACCCTGGTAGTTACTAATTCCACTTTAGCATGGACTTGTTGGCTAAGTCAAAGCAGAAGTATTCAGTAAATTTAATTCAGTTTACAATACCTTCACCTATACTTGTGATATACCATACAACATCCGTAGTATATTTGCCATTAACCCGAGATAATTCAGTCAAGTGCTATTTTCAATTTCGTATAATATAAGTTATAAACTGAAATCCAATCCCGTATGAGCCCCTTAGTTTTATGGATGTATTATGTTATTTGTATAAGTACACTAAATACAACTCCCCATTCCGTGCCCGCGTACTACACCATACATCTCCCTTTTTATACTCTGAATTTATTTGATATCCCCTTGACTACAGGTGCGTGGGCCTCCTAGAAACGAGAACTTATTAAAGCGCCGTCCATAAAAGACGCCCGCGAAAAAACACGTTTATTACTCCCCCTCACTACTTATTCTCAGACTTAGTCCGAATTATACTATGCAACCCCTTCCCATAAGAAGACGTCCGAATTGACAAATTGACCCCCCTAAAACCTAAAGCTGATATTTCCGTTTTTTTAATAAACACAAGCACTTTGACACGACGTTTTTATCTAGCTTTTAGCTCTTTATAATCTTGTCAATTTCAAAACTTTCAAAATTTAATAATGCGACTATTATGTTTTTCTATTTAGAATTAAGATAAAACTTTAGAATTATTTCAAATTTAAACGACTGTAAGTTAGTTCATTGAATCTGCGTAATCCCATTTCCATATTTTTGACCTGTATGTCAAGTTTCAAAAATATTAGATTCGTTAGATGTGATTCATTTATCATTTTCATTTTATTATTCAAATTAGCTCTGAAACTTTGGTAATGTTCCCTATAAAGTCTTAATATTATATTTGATTTAAAATATGCGTGATCATTTTTGTTCTGGTTTAGGTTATTATATTAAGTCTGGCATTGTTTTCCCGAAACCCAGGTTGTTGCTCTATGTGACTTTGAGAATGGGTTCATTTTAATAGTTTTGCGTATAAGGAAAACTTAATTTGATACGGAAATCATACGTTTTTGGAAAACCCTGTTAGTGAGATACTTGCGGAGGTCTGTTTTCGGGAAACCCCCACTCCCCCTGCTGTCCGGTTTTTCCGCATTCTGTTTTCTGTTACACCCACTGCACTTTCCCTGTTTGACGGATGCCTTTTATATACGGTCCTAAGTATGATAGCCTTTCGTCTCGTCTTTCAGGCCGCTATTTTTCCTAAGGTGAATAAAAAACCGATAACGCTCCATGCCTTTTGTCACGGGGAGAGTACTTAGATATAGATAGGTGTAATTCGTACGACCTATGAAATTTTTCAAACAGATTACAGCCTCAATGTTGCGTCTGAAGAAAAAAAAGTAAAGAACAAGAAAAGTGTAGTTCGTGGTCTAGGTGCGCGGATCAGGTCGAACGCCTAAACAAGTCCAATATTTGATCTACTTTTGGCCTTTTTAGTGCTTTTTTTTTGCCATTCTCATACAGTTCCTTTATTATTTATTAGAATTTTATTCGATTTATTGTGCCCTTTGAAAAGCACAGTAGGCTAATTTATGTTTTTACGTTAACCCTAGTTATGCCCTAAAACGTGTGAAAAAAGCCTAAATGGGTTCCTACAGCGGGACCCTGCGCTCTGGGCATCGGATGCATCTTTATAGGTCAAACAATTGGTTCATGGCAAGTACAACATGAGAAATTAATTTTATGCTATTGACACATTCACGCAGTTGTTTACGCAGAGCAGAGTTAAGCCGTATATTTACATGTTACACGAACGTACTTTAATGCAGTAGCGTAGTGATAATGGTCCAGAGTGGTCCCCGGGACCAGGGCCCGGTTGGGATGTTTTACGGAACCTCTTATTTTACCAGGAAAATATTAAAATAATACCTGCTATTTGTGGTGTTCTTTTAAAATACCTATCTAAATATGACAAACTCCTCAAATAATCCAGTCAGAACAGTTGTAAATGTTTCGAAAAATTGAATTCGAACTTCGAGCCGACTCTTCTTTTTATTAGAATTTTACAGTGACTCTAAATGATCATTAATGGTCAACGGAATGCTTAGATATTTAAATTGTACAAAACTTGGAAACGTTAACCGTTTGTAGATTTATTCGGATGATTCTGACAAGGATCTAATAGACTTTAAAGCGTTCGGTTTATAAAAGTTAGCATTAAAACATTGTAGTTTGCTCTCGTAGCTCGTAGATCAGTTCATTGCTTAATTCCGGTGTCTGCTCGGTAAACATTTATAGTCTTTGTATTCTCTTGTCAGGAATTCAGGGATTTAAACTCTGTTTAATTTTTAAAATATACTAAACCTGCCGTGTACATCTGCACAATTGGATTACTTTTCGCAGATGCCTTCTATCGTTTTGGATTAATTAAACAGCATTCATAATACTCTACATACAAATATTGCATATACTTCCTTTTCAATTGTGTATAAGGCAGTGCTGGCGGACAGCCTATGCGAACTTTCCTCAAAATCAATCTTAAAGGTCAAATAACCCTTCAAAAACAGTGGCCCGCAACAATTTACCCACAAAATAATCAAGAGAAAGTTAGATTGGCTGCCCAAGTAGGCAGTTAATGTCATTTGATCTAGCTCACTAAGTGAACATAGACCAATAACAAAGGGATTAGGAAACATGGCGCTCTTCAAAATGTGTTCTCATTCAAAAAAAAATTAACAGCTTTCAGTTTTTAATCTTCATTTATGAATTTCCCAGGGTAATAATACCTTGGCAGATTTGGACCGGGTTTTATCCTATAGTATAATCTACAGCTAAATTAGAAAACCTGCTTTTCGTCCGATTGAACCTTTAGATCTGCAGGCACACCCGGCACAGTATGGTTACAGGTCAAGTGAGATAAATTAACGTAATGGCCTAAGGCCCTTCGGATATACAAAGTTATGCGAATTTAGTATTTTACCTCACGTGGCCTTTGACCCTTGGACCATCGGCCAGGATCGAGTTATCATCAAGGGAGGGACCTTTTTCCGGTTACAGGCGGGTTCACTCATGTAAGCATTGCATTTTCAACTGAATTTTAAATATAATTAAAGATAATTGGAAAGGTTAATGCTTCATTCAAAACCCGGTAATGCAAATTCTACATTGGCTAGCCTGCAACCTGCAACCGAAACTGAAATGTTGCATGTAGTATGTGTAACAAAAAATCAATAGAAAGTTAGATTGGCTTTCCAAAGTGTCAGTTAATGTCATTTGATCTAGTCCACTAAAAAAAGGATTTAAGAAAACAAAACGCTCTTCAAAATGAGTTCTCATTCAATTTTAATTAACAAAATTACCAAGTTGATACCTGTAGCTATTTCATTCAATGGCGAAGTGAGTACAAAGTTTCAGGTGGGGTTATTAATCGTAGAATGTGTCGTACGTATTTCCTACGAATAGTTTTCAAAATACCAATACGCTTCGACTTTTCGAAGAAGTCGTGTACTCTGTTAACCATAAAATATGGTAATAAAATGTTGAGGCCCGGATTCATACTGGACCAGGGCCTGGAATTCGAAGCTACGGCTCTGCTTTAATGATCAATGCTCATTGATCATTGGTCCTAACTAAAAAGTATTAAATAAAATACGGCGCCAGAAAATACGCGAAAGTCTCCTAAGGTGACGAGTTCCTTCAGAAGTATAAAACAAGCGTTACGAATGAGGTTTTACTATTAAATTACGAAATTAACTCAAAACCTATTATATTCGCTGGCTTAATTCGCCGTTGTCTTTAAATCAATTCCAAGCTTAAATATTAATTTCACGGAAAATAAATGTACCTACTTGAACTTCTCAAAATTGCAGAATCTGCATATATAAACATCACCAAAGAATGCAAAAATTATCATGTAATGTATCATGTAAATCATCATAAAGTCCCACCAAAGCTCATAAACCTTTCATATGCCCCGAATCCATCGTACAACCTGTGGTCGAAATGATGTCAGACAATGCGTAGGTACTTCCACATTTTAGGCAAGAGTTAAACACAAAGACAACGGCATATAAGCCATCGAATATAACATGTTTTGAGTTAATTTCGTAGTTTAACAGAAACCTCTCATTCGTAGCGCTTGTCTTATATTTTTGAAGTGCCTTTCGCCTTATGAGACTTTCGCGTCATTTCTGACGCCATATTTTATTTTAAATCTTCTTTTATGACATTCGACATTTTTTTAAAATATGAAAAATAACTACATAACATATACATATTTGTAACAGGCAGCTCGAACCGAGAAGTTGAGTGAAGCCGAGAGGGAAAATGTTCTTCCCCCGTTGCTCTCAGCCGGCTGGACTTTGACAGAAGGGAGAGATGCAATTTACAAGGAGTTAAAGTTTAAGAACTTCAATGAGGTATTATTAGTATATTATATATATGTATATGCCTACATATTTTTAGAAGTAAAGTGCAGGCCAAAAGCCAAAACCAGACCACCACCGAAAATCGGTGTAAATCGAAACAATGACCACAAATAACTAATCCCTTGTTGACACAGATAACTGTCACTGATAATAGCTTTTGTAACCAAAATCGTATTAAAAAATTCCTGAAGTGAAAGTTTTCACGGAATAGAAAGTAAATGTGAAACTAAAAATGTTGGTCCTAAACTGTATGACCACTTCAATTTCCATCAAAATTTGAGTCATAACTTAGCTTATATTTAATTTAACCTACGATAAATTACTCTCAGTAATTATTAGCACACTTCATGACGGTATATGACGTCATTTACCTGAACACTTGTTTGCTGACCTCAAGGCTGTGACTTGACCCTTCTTAAACGTCGATACAATGTAGCCTCGCGGCTCGCGGCCTTTCACCTAAGCAATAAACAAACCCACGGGACAAATCAACTAAAGAGTTTTATCTCAAATGTTGGAGTTGGCACCGCACGCGATAATTTAATATTAAGATAATTCATATAAAAGCATGAGGTATGCACACGTATAAGATCATATACAGTGGAAGAAGAAAATAAAATTGATTTACAATCTTGATAATATCTTGTTTTTATGAAAGAAAGTTGGGACTACTTGAGTGGTGGAGTGGGTGAGAGGGTTGGTTCAGAGGGCCGGTTCTCCTCCACTCACTCCGGACACTCTGCCACAGGCCACAGTGGGCCGCCTCATCTGGGAGAGGAAAAACTTCATTCTCTCTTACAAAAAACTCAGTCTTATAAAAAAAATATTTCTAAGTGCCTTGGCTAATTCGCAGATATGATTTGGCGCTGGTCCGGTTTCAAAATTCTTATGTTTACGGATTTCTACTGATTTGGGTGGGGATGCCCCATGGGGGTAGCGGGCGCTGATTCTAAAAATTGTAATTCTAAGTGCCTTAGCTAATTAGTATACATAATATGGCGTTGGTCCGGATTCAAAATTCGTATTTTCAAGGGTTTTCGCTGATTTGGGTGAGGTATCCCAATAGAGGTAGTGCGCGCTGATTCTGAATATTTATTTATTTTAAGTGCTTTGGCTAATTAGCAGACATGATTTGTTCTTGGTCCTGTTTCAAAATTCGTATTTTCAAGGGTTTGCGCTGATTTGGGTGAGGTACCCCAATAGAGGTAGCGCGCGCTGATTCTAAAGTTTGTTTATAATAAGTGCCTTGGCTACTTAGCAAACATGATTTGGCGTTGGTCCTGTTTCTAAATTCGTATTTCTAAGGATTTACGCTGATTTGGGTGGGGAGCCCTCATGGGGGGAAAGGACGCTGATTCTAAAAAATATGAATAAGGAAATGGCTTGGCGTTGGTCCAGTGTCAAAATTCGTATCTTTAAGGATTTGTTTGAATTGTGTATGTTAATAAATTGAGCTAAATAATATATTTAATTGTTGTGGCCAACGTAAACTCGTTCTGCTCCACGGTGTTGAGTATAGCATTCGTTTGCTGTATAGCGAGGGTAAAACTTTTATGAAAAACTTCAAAAAATCATATCTCGTTCGTTTGCCCCAAACCAACACAAACCGAATTGTTTTGTATCATATAGTGCTGATTTCTACGCTGAATATGGTTTAGGTAGTTATCTGTGCTGGTTTGGGGCAAACCTGCTAAAAATTCCCAAATTTTTCAATATTAACATTACCGGGACCAAAATTTTGAAAATTTTGACCCGAAAAAAACAGGGTATGGTTATATACTGGAAGAGATTTTTTGAGATATACAGACTTTTGAGATGAGTTTTGGTTGCGTAGGAATAAATAAGGGTTACTTTAAGTGTTCGGGCGGTTTCCGCCCAAACGGGAAGGGTTACGAAAGAGAAATGTTGACCATAAATCTTGACGCCACGTGTAGTATTTTTGGTGAAACTTTGAAGCAAATCGGTGGTTTTAATGCGGTGCCAACTCCAACATTTGAGATAAACAGACCTCACTAGATTAGGGTGCACTTGGTTGGGTCCTTACTAGACGATACAGTCATCTTATACTGGCAAGTTTGTGTCAGTAAAGGTGATTAATGGCTAAATTACTTGGTGAAAGCTGGGTGAAAGTATGAGTCTTTATGGATTTGGCCCACTTTTTTGGGTCCTTTTTCGATTTTTTCGACGGGTTTCCCGATTTTCGAACAATTTTTTTTGCGTGTAGTTCAGACTAACCTCCTCTACGACTATGAAAATCAACGTGGACTTGCTGCTCGAAAAATTCGCTTTTTCAGCGGTTATCTGCGGTGGTCATATACATAGTTTTGGCCTGCTCTGTAGCATGAGAACTGTTGACAGAGGCCCGCAGGTTTCTTCGTCCGGAAATTCCAGGGAAAAACTGGAGCACAGGGGGATAGTGAGCGTGTCGCATTACTGATAAGAACATTTTAGTTCCACATTATTAACGAGACTGACTAGTTTTCGCAATTCTTACTTTTTAATTAGGCTTTTGGGTTTATGACCCGGGTTGCGCTGCTGGCTGAGAAGATGGACCATCATCCTGAGTGGTTCAATGTCTACAACAAGGTACAAATTACTCTGTCGAGTCATGACGTCAATGGCCTCAGTCAGCGGGACATTAAGCTTGCCAACTTTATTGAAAAGGCTGCTATAACAGTTCAGCTTGAAATAACAGCTCCATGCAACTCTGTTTATTAAGATCAAATACATAGGTACATAGGTATAGGTATGTATACGTATGTTTGAGTCAGATCAAGCGCTTATTAAAATGTGCTAGGCTAACTTATTTCGCTGCTTCAAATATTACAAATAATAATGTTACTGTGGCAATTGAAAAGGAGGGACCAAAATATTCTCCAAACTCTACTCGATATGAAACATCTAGTATTAATCCAATTTTGATTATTATTTCATTATCTAAAGTATAAATAAAAATATAACCAAACAGCTCACATACTGCACACAGTATTGACGTATTCATGGCTTTATTCAAGATCGTACCTGTGCAATCGATTTCTGCCCAATTTGTTTTTAACAAAAATATTATGCAGCAAGTTTCTGAAGCTATCAAAATAAACTTACCCCTTGGATATTTCTTATATTTTCTTTTTTAATTAATACATATATTTCGGCTTGGAATATTCACCAGATTAATTTACTCTCGATGATCACTACAGGAGGTTAATTGTTTTGGACACACCACACACTAATACCACATTCGTATTTGGTTATGTTATAATATTCATTTGGATTGTGCTTATTTTAGTTATAGTGTTCTATTAATTCATGACTGCCACATGCCATCATGCTATTTCAACATAGTTACTAATTTAATCGATGCTCGGCACACCAAGCACACCGCACATGAATAGTCACTAGATATGCACCGTCACATAACCATCGCCGCTGTTTCTATTGGTCTACAAGTGGGACGTAAGTTGTTTTTTTGTTTCTGGCACAACTGAAGGAAGTCAATCTTGACAAACAGCAAATGCTTCTTCTTTCTCCTCAGTAAGTTCCTGTCCTGTTTGCTGGAGTTTATTACGACTGAAATCATCGATTTCCAATCCCTAAAATACACATTATACATACATATGTAATTTGACAGACACCACCTCATTTGATGCATTATTCATGTCTTACAAATTAGTACATACACAAGTTTTACAAGTACCTATATGTAGTATTGTAGCAGTTGAAATTGAAACATCATGAAACACGTATTCTAGTAAACAATAACTGGATTACTTACTTTGATGATTGTCCATTGCTTGTTGGCACACACCACCGGGAAGGAGAAAATGACATGCTCAGGTGAACCGTATGAACCATCAGAAATGACGCCCATTGATACCCACGTTCCCTCTGCTGTTCCCTGCCACCAGTCTCTCATGTGGTCTCCAGCTGCCTTTGCGGCAGACATTGCGGATGACATTTTACGGGCGGCGATAACTGACGCTCCACGCTTTTGAACAGTCTGTTAAATATATTTCAGTATTAAATCACCACTGATATGATCGTAATTAGAAAGTTACTAATGTAAATGAGTTAAACTTACAGTAATGAATTGATCTTGAACCCAAGTTGTGTCAGGCAGATTGTCCACCAGCTTAGTTTCTTCTGCTCCCTTCCTTACGAGTGTGAATCGAGCATCTGGGTATTGGGTTGACGAGTGATTTCCCCAGATAATAACGTTCTTGACACACTCAACTCCAACACCCAAACGAGCAGCGATTTGAGCTTGAGCACGATTTTGATCCAGCCGAGTCATTGCAGTAAAGTTGTCTTTGGGAATTGAAGGTGCATATTTTGCGCACACAAGAGCATTTGTATTGGCTGGATTCCCTACAACCAAAACCTTCACGCTTTTCTTCGCGTACTTGTCCAACGCTTCCCCTTGAACCTTAAAGATTTTGACATTTGCGGCAAGTAGATCTTTACGTTCCATTCCTTCCTTGCGTGGCATTGCTCCAACGAGGAAGGCTGCGTCAATATCCTTGAACGCTATAGCAGGGTCGGCCGTTGGAACAATCCCACGAACCAGTGGAAGGGCACAGTCTAGAATTTCCATCACGACCCCATCTAATACGCCCATCATTACTGGAATGTCCAACAAATGAAGGTAGAGTGGCTGATCCTGTCCAAACACATCACCCTTCCCAATTAGATAGATGAGAGAATAGGCGATTTGTCCGGCTGCACCAGTGATGACGACTCTGATTGGTTCGAGCTACAAAACAAAAGAAGTACGAAATTCAGTTTACGATTAGCGTTTCAAATGTTAATAAATTGTACCGTAAAGTAGTAGTACTACACTTTACATAAAAGGACCTTACGGGATTTAGGATTTGGGCCAACTGGCCATCCGACCTAAAATGTATAGTACATTGTACTTGACCCTACCCTGATCCTAGAACACACTTGGTTGGATACATAGTGCGTCTGTAAGGTACCCAAAAAATTCGTCAAAAGTGGGCACCGAAAAATTTATTTTTTCTTATATGGGAACAAAGTGAGGGTTACGTTGGTGGATATGATAGTACTAAGTAGTGGTCCACTACATCGCACACTATGACCCCCGCTCACCGCCACTGCATCATGGTGGAAATAATTTTTGAAGTCATGGACTCCGGAAAATGACCCTCGGGTCTATTTATCTCAAATATTGTAATCGGCACCGCATGCGATTATTTAATATTAAGATAATTTATACAAAAACATATAGTATCCGCACGTATAAGATCATATACGGTGGAAGAAAAACAAAACATTGATTTAATATCTTGTTTTTATGAAAGAAAGTTGGGACTACTTGAGTGGTGGAGTGGGTGAGAGGGCTTGTTCAGAGGGCCGGTTCTCCTCCACTCCAGACACTCTGCCACAGTGGGCCGCCAGCGTCTGGGAAAGGAAAAACTCCATTCTCTCTCACAAAAATATTCTAACAGAAAAAAAATTATTCTAATTGCCTTTGATAATGGCATACATGATTTGGCGTTGGTCCGGTTTAAAAATTCTTATTTTTTTGGATTTGTGCTGCTTTGGGTGGGAAACCCCCATTGAGGTTAGCGCGCGCTGATTTACAATAAATACTTCTAATTGCCTTTGCTAGTTTGCATACATAATTTGACGTTGGTCTGGATTCAAAATTTTTATTTTCAATGGTTTGCGCTGATTTGGATAAGGTGCCCCAATAGGGATAGCGCGCGCTGATTCACAAATTTGTTTATTATAAGTGCCTTAGCTAATTAGCAGACATGATTTGAGGCTGGTCCGGTTTCAAAATTCTTATTTTTCTGGATTTGCGCTGATTTAGTGGGGAGCCCCTATTGGGGTAGCGAGCGCTGCTTTTAAAAATTGTTTTATTATAAGTGTCTTGGCTAATTAGCAAACATGATTTGACGCTGGTCCGGTTTAAAAATTCTTATTTTTTTTAATTTGCGCTGCTTTGGGTGGGAAACCCCCATTGAGGGTAGCGCGCACTGTTTTTCAATAAATACTTCTAATTGCCTTTGCTAGTTTATATACATAATTTGGCGTTGGTCTGGTTTCAAAATGTTTATTTTCAAGGGTTTGCGCTGATTTGGATAAGGTGTTCCAATAGGGTTGGCGCGCGCTGATTATTATATAATATTTAATTTATTATATAAATATTATATAATTTTTAAGTACCTTGACTAATTAGCGGACATGATTTGGCGTTGGTTCAGTTTCAAAATTCGTATTTTTAAGGATTCACGCTGATTCGGGTGGGGTGCCCCCATGGGGGTAGTGGACGCTTATTAATTAATTTTAGTATTTAACTAGTTTCAGTAATAAACTGTTATGTGGTTAGTCAAATTCCAATATTCGCATGTTTATGGGGTTTGGTTAAACGTTGTATGTTGCTAAGTGCTGAATTAAGTTATATTTTAAATTGTAGTGGTCAAAGTGTACTGCATTTGCCCCACTGTGATGAGTATAGCAGTAATTTTCTATATAGCTAGGGGAAACTTTTATGAAAATCTTCAAAAAATCATATCTCGTTTAACCCCCACCATTGCAAACTGGAATTTTTTGTATCGTATACTGCTGGTCTTTGCGCTGAATATGGCATATATAGTTAGCTGCAATGGTGGGGGGTAATCGAGGAAAAAATTCATAAACTTTTCAAAATTAACATTACCTGGGACCGAAATTTTGAAAATTTCGACCCGAAAAAAATCAGACCATGTTTATATGCCAAACGCGTATATAAATTTTTTTGAGATATACGGATTTTTTAAATGAACCTGGGTTGCGCGGGAATAAATCAGGTCTATTTTAGGTTTTTGGCGGCTTCCGCCGAAACCAGAAGTGTCACGGCAAAAGTATTTTGAGAATAATTCCTGTCTCCATGAGTAGTATTTTTGGTGAAAATTTGAACGAAATCCGTGATTTTGATGCGGTGCCGATTACAACATTTGAGATAAATAGACCCCCTCATAGACACCAGCGCTCACATGGTGCAAATAATAGTACTAAAAGTATTATAGCTCCTTTTATAAGAACGGTGCGATGGCGACAAAGAGTTGCAGTAATCTGGAGAGGAATTGGGTAAAAACTACGGCTCCCTCAAAAGAGTTCCACTATTTCTCCCGCTCTACTTCTGCACTGCTGTTCTGTATGCCCGACTGATTGCTCTTTCCGTAGCAAAGGTCGGCCACCTCATGAGGTGAGGCGTCTCATGAGGTGAGTTTTCGTGGGTTGGGGCAAAGTATTCACCGTGAGGTGAGGAGCAGAGATTCGGTAGTATTTGAGGGTGAGGTGAGATGAGGTCTGATGGTGCTCGAAACAAATGAGGTGAGGTGAAGATAGGTAATGCTACAAGCTAATAATGAGGTGAAGTGAGGACTCAAATTCACTATGTACTGCTACTGCACCGAAAGAAGATACAGCGAAGGGGATATTTTGTAATTTTTGCCCGTTTTCTAACTGGCTAAAGGCCGTCCACACTAACAAGTGAAAATTGCTTTGAGATGAGACTGTGTACTACGCATAATATACTGCCCATTCAAATACGATAAAAATAAATTGGTAGTGGCAAAGGATTAACAGTCTCATAGTCGTCCAATCAGAGCCTAATTCTTTACCGTGTTTTCTTCTGATTCTTTCTTCTTATTTATGAATATGAAAGGTTTCATGTTAAAAGAAGCCACTAGTATGTACCTATTTTTGTTATCACATTGTAAATTCAAATACTTAACTTAAACGATTAGAGGTGTGATTAGTATTAGTATAATTACTTAAAGCGTGAAGGAGATGTGAGGAGACGGACTTTGTTCAAAGAATGAGGTGAGGTAAGGAAGATATCTTTATCGAGCGCATGAGGTGAGGTGAGGTGAGGTGAGGAACGCCATATCGGGTTAATGTATAAAGTGAGGTGAGGTGAGGGGGACCATATCGGTTAATGCATGAGGTGAGGTGAGGTGAAGGACATGGCTGAAGGCGTGAGGTGAGGTGAGTCGATTAAAAAATGTGCCGACCTTTGTTCCCTAGATAGTTCTCACACAAACTCACTATAGGAAATACAAAGAGCCAGCACCGGCCTGCTCCTTACCGTAGTCAGTTCTCCTGTTATACACATTTGTATGTACTCTCATGTGGCAAGCTGTTAGCGTATTTCATTTCGTGTGGCTATGTGGCTATCCTATATATAATTGCGCTATGCACGACTATATGTAAGTTTGCAAATATTTTTGTCAACAGTTGGTAACGCCCCGAAACCGTTGTTGTTAGGACATCTCGCTTAAATGACATTTACCTTACTTCCTCTTTTGGATGGTGAATATAATATGTCTACTTGCTTCTTCGGTTGGTTGGTTGTTGCCGTTTCTGTACTCAATACCCAACAATTACAACAGAGTACCACTAAAATATACCACAATTAAATCGTAGAGGCAGCTTACTCTACAACAGATTGCCACTAAAATATACCACAATTTAGTCGTAGAGGCAGCCTACTTTACAACAGTATCACTAAAATATACCACAATTTAATCGTAGTACTTTGCAACAGAGTACCACTAAAATATACCACAATTAAATCGTAGAGGCAACCTACTTTACAACAGAGTACCACTAAAATATACCACAATTTATTCGAAGAGGCGACCTACTTTACAACAGAGTACCGCTAAAATATACCACAATTTAATCGTAGAGGCAGCTTCCTTTACAACAGATTGTCACTAGAATATACCACAACTAGCCAACAAGCCCGTCCTAACGCGGAATCAGCAACTAATTTTCTGCACATTTCTAGAGTACATGAGCCATAAAGATATTGCATGGTGGTATGATGGCACATGTAGTCTAGAAATGTGTATACAATTAGTTACTGATTCCGCGTTAGGGCGGGCTTGTTCGCTTATCAAATAACAATACACCGAATAATTCATGCTTATTATTAGACCGTAGATATTTCTATTTTTCCCCGAAAAAGTAACTAGGTCAACACCAAATAACTTTGACCGAAATTAAAGAAAACACCTGCTTTCAACAGCCTGTAAACTGAAGAGAAACATGTAATTCAGAAAAAAAAGTTAGAATAACGGTCAACTGTTTCTATGCCAACAGCATAACTTGTTTATATTTTTAAAAAAAACTTTCCCGAAATATAAACATTTTGGGAAATTGCATCTGTTATTTTGACTTCCCAGGTTCGAGTCCATCATTAATTTTGCTTCACGAAGGTCGAGTTTACATACAAGTTATACTTGGTATACTGCGCGCTGTATAAGCTCAGTTTACATATAATTCACCTTCTACCGGTATACATGCTATCTTTTTACGAATCGAAAGTGCTTAGACAACTGCTTGTGTAGAGCTTGAGATGTACGGAGCAATTTACAGTGTTGTAGTAAGTAAACTGACAGAAGTCACGTGAATTATTTTGTTTTGTCGAAGGACCAGGGATGGACCATGTATAATATAGTGCAAGGCGTTATAATTTATTATTTTGTGAAGAGTTGTACATATATCCTTCTTTATATGATCTTCCATTTAAAAATGAGTAATCGCTTAGTGAAAAGACCGCTGAAGAGAGCCGTGTTAAATATTTTCCTTGCTAAGAAGCCATAAAGCCAGTTCTAATCCTTTTCGAAATACGATTGTGTTTGGATATTTTGAAAGTGCTTCATAGATCTTTTTTTTTTAAGTTGTTGTATAATATGTTTCGCGTAGTTCGAGTTTATATATAAATGACACTCGATCTGATTTATATACTAAGCGTAGTTTACTTTGAGTTTACATTTTACATAAAGTTAATGTTAGTGCACGTGATCCTAACGGTACATGCGTTGATGGCATATAAGACCTTCAATTGAAAAATGGTTAAACGCTTAACCGCGCGACCCGTGAAAAGAGCCAGGTCAAATATTTCGCTTCCCAGGGCTTGGCTGCAAATACAAGAAAACACGGCATGGAGTGAGCGATAAATTGCATTTTGTTAAGCGTTGTAGAAATTCCGTTGTATGATAAACGGACTTAGTAGGAGCGGATAGAACGATCGCGTCGAAGCGAAGCAGAAATTGTCTTATTATGCTCAATTATATATGAACTGTATGGAGCAGTTTCGGGCGTGACGGACGGACGGACAGACAGACAGACAGACAGACACCATCATCATCCCATAAGACCTTTTGGTGTAAAATTCAACTGATTTTCACAGAAGATTTTGGCCATGGCTAATTTGATTAATTAATGTTAGGTTGGTAACTTAACCTAACTTCTAACCTAACTTAAAATCAATGTTTCCGGTGAGTTTTCGAAAGTTTCCGAACCTAACCTAACTAAAAATCAATGTTTCAGGTGAGTTTTCGAAAGTTCTCAAACCTAACCTAACTTAAAATCAATGTTTCCGGTGAGTATTCGAAAGTTTCCAAACCTAACCTAACTTAAAATCAATGTTGTCGGTGAGTTTTTGAAAGTTTCCGAACCTAACCTAACTTAACATAAATGTTTGCGGAAAGTTGCCGAACCTGACCCAATTTAAAATCGATGATTCCGTAAAGCTCCCGAACCTGACCTAACTTAAAATCAATGTTTCCGAAACGTTGTTCTTATAGAAGGAGCAATAATAGTGGTACTGCAGTGCACATAGTAATATTAGAAAAATACCATGCCTTCATTCATGGTGAGACCGATTTTTGAAGTGGGCGAAAGTCAAAGAAAAAATACACTTTTCAACCTCCTGAGGTCACATGTTCGGTCAAAATAGTCAAGTGTTATACATTTTTGGAATCTCCATCCAATAGGCTTTCCAACGATACGTCATTTGTCGGTGTGTGACCTATGACCTTTGACCCGATCACTCAAAATCAACTTATTTCCGCAAGTACCCACACGGTTTAAAAATCATAACGCACATAATAGAATTTAAAAAAACCCACACGCGATGGCGGGGTCAAAGGTCATCGGTTACACACCGACAAATGACATATCGTTGGAAAGCCTATTGGATGGAGATTCCAAAAATTTATAACACTTGACCGGTTTGATTGAACATGTGACCTCAGGACCTCAAAAAGTGTTTTTGTTCTTTGACTTTCGCCCACTTCAAAAATCGGTCTTACCATGAAGGCGTGGATTTTTTCTAATATTACTATGTCAACTATAATACCACTACTTAGTACTACACTTTGCACCATGTGAGCGCTGGTGTCTATGCCGTTCATTTTCCGGAGTTGATGACTTCAAAAAATGTTTTCACTATGATGCAGTAGTGGTGTTGTACGGGGGGGGGGGGGGGGGTACGGGGTGCGAATTAGTAAAACTACTTT
>JAQFZY010001417.1:0-15800 GCA_034696285.1 Hypogastrura burkilli | reverse complement strand
GGTGGCCTTCTTCTTGGCGAGGGCACGTCAAACTTGGACCATTCACTCGAAATAGAGATTGCCACTGCCAAAAAGATCATTCCAAAAATGACAAAGGCGAGCTCGACTGTCTTCGAGCCTTCGTTACTCAACCTTATATATTCCTTATGTTCAAACTTCTTCCTCCGCGCTTCTTGCTTATGTATTGTGCGCCCATAATGTTCTCGGGACCATTCATCAAAGTTATAGGCCTGGGTTCGGCCAGTCGTGGGAGCCTTACTCCTGGACGTTCCTGCCTCAAAGGGTTGCGGAGTGACAGTGGATGGCGGGGCTGAGGCAGTAACGGGATCCCCGCCCGGCATCATCCCCCGGTCATAAAGCCGCCGTAGTTTAATGTTTCCTAGGACCTCGTAGGCCGCTGTGATTTCACGGAACATGTCCCCTTCTCCTTTATTCACGTCGGGATGACACTGGAGGGAGAGCTGGTAGTAGGATTTCTTAATGTCTGCCTGTGAGGCTTTGGGTGTTAGTTTAAGGGAGTCGTAGTAATTTTTATGCTTGTTCCTTGTGAATGTTCTTAGGAGCGGAACTAGGCCCAGCCGGATACGACTACGTTGGAATTGCAACGTAGAAAATGAACACATTTCACGGCTCATTCGCACTGGCACTGGGTAGGGTACTGCAGTTAGAGCCAGTTATGTCCTTGCGTCACATCTTAGGTTCGTCCAAACATCGAAGGAATTTCGAAACGGCACATTATATCAAGGCGCCTGTAGGACTCGCACATTTCCCTTCCTCGGTAACTGTACCACTGCAACTACATATAGGTTTGGTTGGTTTACGTAACACTTTACATTTACTACAGACATGACAGAGTAACGTCATGAAGAGGAAGAGTCTATTTTAGAAAAAGAGAAGGCCCATGCGAATCGAGAGTATACCTATAATTTCTTGTGATATACCTAACCGCTTGATAGATTCATTAAGTTTAAGTAATGCTTGATCTTAATTGTGAGTGCGCAGAATTCAAATTTGCTATGTCATGCCCATGTTATATGTCAAATGTTAAATGTGTGTTTCAGGTAAATAATAGGTATTACATCATTAACGAAAAGCAATTTGATTATAATTATAAATACTTATATTATATTATAAGTGCAACTTTATAGTCTCATGTTTAAAGCGAAAACAACCCATGCGTCTGTCGGATCTTCGCATATCAAACAGACGTAAAGGTTATCTACCACATATAATCCAGAACTAATACGTATCTATATTTGTAAATGTAACGTAAATCGTAAACCAAACAAACCTACACCCACGGACGGCCCACGGCCTTGAGAAATACTTGAGAACATACAGCTGGACTCAATAGTTATATTTAAAAGGCCTCGTAAATCTGCAAGTGTTAACCAGGCTGTAGTCTGCTGCCCCCAAACTTGGAAAAAGTCTGTTAAGCTATCAAAATCGCTGGAATTTTGCAACTTAACGCTAATCTCTCCTCTCTTTGCTCTTATAATTTTTAATTATTGCTTTGCTATTTAATTTTGCTATTCAAAATTCGTACCAAAACCCACAAGTGTGAAATGGTATCACAATGCCCCACGGACTGTATGGGCTAAAGGGTGGGGCTGATTACTTAATACCACAACAGATAGAGATAGTACTGCCGGCTGCGCAACAAGTATAGAGTTTCACCCAAAACCAAATGAGCCAAATACTAGATGTTGGACACAAATTGTTTAATCAGTTTATACGGGATTCATACAAGATGCATATTGCATATTCCGTACCCGACCTGGGTCATATTCTTTGGTTAACATTAGATTTGTTAATTTCCATACTTTGTTGTGCGCGAAAGTCTATATTTCCTTCAGCATTAAATACACTCCATATTACAAATTAGCTAATGCACATGCATACTTAACTAAGATGATGTTCCTACATGAAAGCACCTGCAGCAACTAGTACAGATATAACCATGGAGTGATTGGAAACTACTGTGCAGAATTGGAAAAAAAAGTACTTACTCGAACACCATGAAGAGAGTGAAAGTCAGTAGGATGAGTGAACAACAGACAAGAAAGTATCTAATGCTTGGGGCGGTCATGACCCGCCCCCGGCAGTAAAACCGATTGTTTCCGGTAAAATGCTTCCATTTCCGGTCAAACTTGGATTGATCTGCGGGCTCTAAGGGTGAAGCATATTTGTCCTCTCCATAGGGGAACACTTCTTTCTTGGGCGGCCCATGCTTGTGTTTCCTCTTGTTCTTGAAACAAGGGAGGCAGGGACAGTGGAGCCGACGGGGCTGCCGGATGGTGGCCCCTGTCTCCCCGATCTCATCCTCGATTTCTACTCGGACTGATGACCGGGAGGACTCACCCGAGGTCCCGTCTCGGGTGGACAAGGAAGTCTGGCTTGGATTCCCATGACTCATCCTCCGCCGTTTAGCGGAGAGCCGAACTCAATTGGGATCAGATGGGATGACAGCCAAAGCTGTTGGTCAGTTTATAGGCTCCGATTTTTTCCTCCTGCTGAACCTTGGCCTTTGTGACAGGTTCATTTCACTCATTCGACTAGTTGGCGTCCTTCTGAAAAAGTAGAAAAAGATACTAGTTAATCGCCCTTGGCATCACTACTTAATCCTTTTGCTTCTGTTCATACTAAAGAATTCTGTTTTTCAAAGAAATTAACGTTTTCAATCAATTATAACCAGAACTAGTACCACTAATAATTCAGCATACTAACAGCAGGTATAAAGTACGTTATAAGGTCATAAATAATTCTTCACTCCCAGGTTCAAGCTTCTTCACAGTCTAAAAGTCAGTATCTATGTACGTATGTAAGAACAAAGGGAGACGGAAGACGGAAGGAAAGCGGGTCTTTGCCCAGGCATATGATATAAGTGACATAGTTGCACTAACAACCTATTAGTTATAACATAATACTACAATTACTTGTTTTTTTCCAGCGAAGAACCTCATAAATACAAGTAACATCTTTTTACCAGAATCGAGACAAAATGTAGTCCTTGTCCCTTTTCACCAATCACGGCTACCAAACAAATATCCACTACTACTACTAATGCTAAAGAATTGACCAGCCCTGACCATCCGTTTTGAGTTATCTCAAGCTCAAGACGATTCACTCGTCTTCAGTATAAATTAATTCGTTATTTTTGGGTACTTTAATTTTAAAATGAAAACATAACCATATATCATGCACTTACATAAGCAGAAATAATACATCGCTAGAATTAAGGTAAGTCAAGCGGCGTACAGCGTATAACCTCATTAATCCCTTGTACCCTATTCATAACTCGTAATTTTCGAAACAGAAAACAGATATAGGTAAGTAAGTATTTTGAAGTTGAACTTGACATTGAAATGCATCGGTTGTAGGTGCTTGAATTAGACATTAGATAGGTGCCTAAAGTTGATATTAGTTTATTTAACGCATAAGGCAGACCCAACGCCAAACGCACCCCTTCGTTATCTGTTATCCATTGTTAATCAAACGGCTTCTAATGCATGAAAACTTTCATCTGTCTAGATCCTGGATCTGGGATTTTTTATTGTAATTCTAAACTGAATATGCACAGAATTGAGATTTGATACTCCTGTCAGACTGCAGTGCAGGGACCAACGCGAAAGTTACATGTTGTTCCTTAAGGCAACTTCGACATGTGTGCATTGTGCATAATAGGCTAAAGGTAATATGTAATACATTTGTTGTTTTTGGCTGAATAGGTACATTTTCATTTTTAAAAGCCTGGCCTGGTGGAGGAGAATCCTCGGTAAAGCAGACGACGGAGTCTGTCTGGCCTGGATTTGAATACAGTTTCGCACGTGATACTAAACACAACACATAACATCAACATATAAGAACATATACTGATGCTGTAAGGAGCTCAGTATTATTAGTGTGTAATGTGTGCAATGTAATTTGTAATCGAGGGACTCATACCATTCAATTAAATCATGTCATGCGAATCCATTCCCTCAATAAACATTTCTTTCTTCTGTTCTTTTTCCGGTGATCTTAAATCTTGAACTTGAAATGTTGAAATATTTCTATTTGGCCTTTGGCTGTCCGCTACGAGAAGGTCCGACTACTTACAATTCAATGATTTGAATATATTAACTCTTGTTCAATGTTCAATAGCAAATACTTTGAAGAGAGTTGCTAACTAATTAATTATGTTGTGACAATCTGACACCCAGGAATTTCTGAATGAGTCAATCCTTTCCTTTTAAATATCCAGCCCTGAACACACCTGTAGAAAATATAAGCCATACACACCGACCACATTCTAATGCCCACAACCAGTCCAAAGTATACGTTTCCAAATATGGCATGATGAGCTGTGTTTATATGCTAGTGAGTCCACGTGAATCCTTTCTTCGAAATTTAAATTCATGTGTATTGTGAATTCAAAAGTCAAAAGTCAAAATTTTGAAAAGAACTTTGTAAGTGCTCATCACAGCTGGTCAATCAATCATGTCAGTGAATAGGTCATCATCCTTCGTGGACACTGACGTGAGGGAAATCTTTGAGAAGCACACTGTTGAAGATACTCGGGGAATCCATCGAAAAGTAAACCATGAGATTGAAAGGAAGAAGGAAGAGCTCCGTATGCTTGTCGGGTGAGCGCGCTCGTGATATGAGAAGTATTATTTGGGCGTGTAATTATATGGATACTGCATGTTTAAATTTAATAGTTTTACATAAAGACGACGTACGTGTGGAACAGTTATATTGATCCTACGTTTGGTTACAAATGATATGTAGTATTTATAGTATGTATATGCTTGCCGGGTGCTGTGTACCATGTACACGCGGCCGCTCTATTATGTACGAGTACTTGTCCTATATGTATATTGTTAATTTACATTGATCTACATAGTAGTTAGTAGTACGCTAAGCACGAAGGACTTGTGCAGCACTTTTTATTGATCCCACTTGTGATCGTACAATTCTGATATTCTTAGAGAGCGCTACCGGGACCTTATCGACGCTGCAGACACTATTGGGACCATGAAAACGAGCTCCACGACTGTTTACCATAAGCTTTCCTCTCTGAGAACTAAATTAAATTCCTTACCAGCCCAGCTAGCAGTCACGCCAAGTTCTCACAAGGCTCAAGGGAATGGGAACATGTATGTGGTCTTCAGTTTTGCGTATATTTGAATAAGCCTAATGCCAAGATAAGAGACAGTAAGATTGAGCTTTTTGATTCTTCATTACTGAAGGAAACTGTCCAAGCAGGAACTGGAAATAGCAGCCGAGCTCAAATTATCCTTGGAAGTTCCACAGCAAGTTCAGCACTGTTTAGAAAAGGATCAGTTGCTCCCAGCATTTCATTTGTCACTGCTCTTCGCGAGGAAGCTGACAAGTACAAGGAAGAGTTACAAGTGGACGTTTCTTAATAATTCTGGACAGGATTTGGATGAGATTTGTGTGTCTATTGCTAGCTCTCTCCTTGCTTATTGTGAGGACGCACTAGATAACGTTGAGTCTTCTCCGCAGGTGAACCTTTTCGACAACGCCAAACGCGAATTATCTTGATGTGTGAAGTTTTCAACTTTATCTTCATTTTGATTTTTGATATCTCTAGAAACTGTCTGAATGCTTCATAATCAAGGAGAATTTAGCCGCGTCTTCCTGTGAGCAAATTTTATCGGAATGGCTCGTGAAGCGAATACAATTTTGTGAGTCCTTGCTGCGAGACAAAAGTTTGGATTTCGTTCAAGTATTGTCGTCCACCATTCAGGCCTTGTACCAAGTATTCATTGGTGAGTCTTTTGACTTGGAAAGAGCACTAGAACGCCATTCATATGTGTATAAACTCAACTGAAATGGCTCACATGATCGTTGTGGTTCCTTTGGTTTGCTTTTCTACAGACCCAGAATTGTACAATTCCGCAGCCAAGAACGTTCGGAAGCCAGATATCGACGTCGGAAGTTTCGGCTTTATATTTAAACCAAACTGTGTTGATGAGTTTTGCAGTGAGTCTATTCAGGTTGAGGAGCCACCTCGGGCTTCCAAATTGGCCGAAATTATTATGTCCTCATTCATTGCTTCATTGAAAACTCTACTGGGTGCTAGTTACGTGGATGCTGGATACTTGCAAGAGTACAACACTCTGGCACAACTGCATGAGTATCGTCAATCAACTACAAATTCCTTGAAACAAGACTGTGAGGACATGATGAGAATTGTGCTCGGGACCTCGACTTCTTTGTGGTCATACGTGTTTCTGCCCGTCTTTGAGCTGAAAGCTCAAGCTGTGGCCACAGATAGCATTGTACAGATTTTAGAATTTCTGCGAAAGGACGGATTTCCGAAATTTGAAACGTAAAACTATAACCATTACTAATGATTAAATATTTGTGAGTAGAAAATGAAGCGGAATTGAAAATCGTTGTCACAGGGCGGACTCACATTTTGACCTCATTAATTTCATTTGGAAAGCGAGTGCTGTGTCCGACAAGGCCACACTTGAAGAGGATTTGAAAATGAAGTGCCTTAGTCCTAACGTAGCAGAATTATGTTCCGATCTTGAAGAGAAATTTCAAGCGTTGCTGAGTGATTTCCAGTACCTCGGGGACACTGTCCTAAGCCAGTACATTTCGGATCAAATTATAAGCGGGCTCCAGAACTTCATACAAGGAGCGCCGGATCCTAATAAAGTGGGAAACAGTGGGACTGACTATACAACTGATTGGCTCATTGGCCGGTTCTCCACAGCTTTAATTGACCTGTGCCCGACTCTATGGAAATTACTGGAGAAGAATGTAAGTTAGTATTAACTAACTCGCTCCGGATCAGAATTAACGCATGATTTGTTTCTTAGGATGCAATAAAGCTGAAACAAAGCCTCCACCAACGAAGTGAGAAATGTTGGATGCAATGGACTGCTTCCCAATTGGACCAATTGGGAGAGCGGTTGAACAGTATGTCCCCGGACACCATTCCTATATTTATGCCGGTAGGTAGAAACAGGAACATCCTTTCAATTCCCGGTCACATTGGTGAATCTGAGTTGGTGAATTTTTTATCAACATATGGGATGACTTCGAAATAGTCGAAAGTAGACCTGTGGTCTTTTGGCGATTCGCCATTCAGGCAGGCAGAAATATATCCAATCACCAATCTGCAACTGAAGCGAAGTGCATATGCACCGATCTAAATTAGTTTTCACAAATCTATGCATGGGCGGTTGGTTAGGCCATACGAGTCACTACAGTCCATGTTTAAACCTAACCTTGATTAAATTAATCAAACTATACGTTTTCGACATTAGTACACCGTGCGCCAATTTGCCAATTTGTCCGTCGAAATAAAAATTAATTTGAGAATGTAACTAATATTTGGCATTGTTGAAATTTTGAACTCACACTATGTTTGAATTTTTATTCGCCAATTCGGATCCGCCAATGTTTCTAACCGGCTACCAAAAAAAAAGCTAAAGCAATTGATGTCATGAACTTGTTCTAATCTTGATCATGACCAGGTTGCCGAAGTTTATAAATCGGAAGCAGCGGAAGGTGAGGAAGTTTTCGAGCCCTCTGTCCGGATCCCGCTCCAGCTATCACACATTCTGCACACAATTCTGTTCTCAATTTGTCTTGAGATTTCCAAAGTGGGTCCACAGTCAATACCAAAGAACGTGAAGGATTCCCTACGACTCTCCCTTGGTCAAAAGTTAATTCAGTTTTATGAGAAGTTCGTCCAAGGAGAAGAGGGAGCGAAGCCGCTCTCCCATCTAACTCCGCAGATAGCAATTCAGTTTATATTTGACATAAAGTTCATTCAGTGGTTCCATCCGAACTTGAGTGGGAGTACGGATTCCCTAGTATTGCAACTGAAGACCCTGGTTGACCCCTTTGACTGGGACATAGTGAATACCAGGCTTACGGTTAATCTGAAGAGGTTTCTTTTCGAAAATCATGTAAGTCCAAGCCCTATACAACTACAAAGCGTAAGCAACCGATTTGTTTCATTTTGTGTCTGTTTTTTGATTCCAGCTAACACTTGGCCTTCTCTTCTCGGAAGAAAGTCACGGTTTCATTGCCCAAAACTTCAAGACAAGACAAAATCAGAGTTTTCCAGAGCCAATCCGAAGCCTATTATATAATCAATTACCATTACTTCCTATTTAAACATTTGGTGCAGAACTTAGGTTTTGTTTTATTTGTTTAAAATAATTATGAATGTTACCTTTGATCAATGTTCTATTATGCCCGAAGTAACTTTATAGATTTTTTTTTTATTTACCAGTGAATAAACCAAAAGCGTATCAAAGAAATCCGTTACAAAATTTTGCTTTAGTTATTTGAATACAATTACCTTAATCCTTCTTCTCTTGATAAACAATAGCACCCTTCTCTATCAGGTCAGGGATCTCGACGGCCAGCCATGGACCAAGCTTTATGAAATTCGGAGACATATTATCAGTGTTCAAACAGGAAAATGGTAAACTGCGATTTATATTCTAAGGCTCACCCCAAGTGCAAAGGCATGTGCAAGACCAAACTTCGGGACATTTTTAGCCCAAAGAGGCTTAAAATGATCCGTGAGACATATTTTACCGCCTCGGTACATCTTGGCTGTTTTTCCGTCAAGCTCAGGAAGTGTTATCTCCGGTGCTGTGACGGGATACGTCACCGGTATCTGGAGCAATGAACAGTAGGAAGGATATTTATTATTTGTCGCTGAACGATGATTCGATCATGTCATGTGTCAATATTATGATGATATACTGTGACTGCGAACTAACGTGAACGTGTAACTCACGTCAAACTCTACATCAAACTCATATTTTAGCATGTTGTGGACGTGCCAGCACTTCCCAAACCACCGAGTCCCGTCTTTGTTCGATTCCAGCCGGAACCAGTCATTGTCTGCTGCTTTATTGTTCTCAACATACTGTAATTCATAATTGGGATATAGCGAATTCAGACAATTACAATTCCACATTGCAATTCATTTAACAGCACGACAAATTCAATAGTAACAAGTATACGGCCTCCGGTCAGAATGTTAACTTCTATAACTATTGATGTCGACTTCCATACTTTGATCTTGACCTTACCTTAATTAGGCCCTGATACTCTTCCTTGAGCCTCTGAACCCATAGTTTGGGGTCATCTTTTGGGCCGGCCTTAGTTTTCAGGAGTGGAATGCCACTTAGGGTCTTTCGGGTGCCCTCATCAACCATTTTATTGACTTTGCCTAATTTACCGTTAACTGAATACTTAAGACTTAACGCTGAAAGTTCAACAGCTGTTTGCCAAAGTGAAAGCGAAAGTTGAAAGGTTGTTCTCGTCGTGTAAATGTACTTTCAGAGACTAGCACTCTGTATGTTACCGCCGGTAGTCCGTGGGTTCCAAATCGTTTTTTTATACACTGCGCCGAGGTCCAAAAATTGAAAATATTACGTGGTAATTCGACTAAAATAAATAAACTAAATTAAAATGTCCTCACTCCTGCCTTTAGAAACAAATTCAGATTCAGTACTTTCTACTAAATGACATTTCGACTAACTGTAACAGAATTATTCGCAATGTATAATAAGATCTCCCGGTCCCAGCTGTCAGCTGTTGTCGTGCCGTATGCGCCTTTTTCTGGCAATGTTGAAGCAGCCAGTTTGTGGAATAAAATATGTCAAGTTCCGTTGTCATATTATTTGGGACTGGTATACTTATGGAAACCATAGAGAAGCAAAAAGATGAGAAGCTAGTCTCGCCTCGTGTCTCGTCTCGCCCAGTATGTGTATGTGTCAGTATTACAGTTAGCATTAGCATTAGCAGTGCCAAAAAAGGAGAAAGAAAACTTAATTCTACTTCCTACTGCATACTGCCCGGTTTATTTAGATTAGAAGAATTGGCTCAAAAACAGGTTTGTGTCTCCATTAGTATGGGTGAAGAAAATTTTAATTTTGACAATTTCCAACGAATTAGAAATTGCTAAAGTAAGAGTATATGTTTGAAGAAGGCGCGTGAAGCGGGCTAGTGAAGCGTGAATGAAAAAAAAAAGAAACCGGAATTTAATACTTGGAATCATAAGATTTTCCGTCAAAGGTGATGTGATTCTTATTAATTCAAGCAGGTTATATTAGTTGGGTTTCCCGGGACCGGGAACTGGAATTGTGTTTGGTGTTGTAGTTTGTAGTTCTACATTATCAGATCTTTGATGTTATGTTCTTGCCGTTTCTTGGAACCTTGGGGTTGGATGGCAGATGGAATACAGAAATTATTAAGGAAATGAGATTCCGCTGACCGGTTATAAATTATAGTACATTTACCTGGAAGGAAAGGTTGGCCAGAAGTTCCTAGTATTACACATACACATACATACATATAATAACGTATATGCTAACAGACAAGCAAAAAAGCTGAAGTCTCTTACTCCTCATAAATATTTAATCTCCTTTTTTGCGCTCCTCTCATTTTCATCTCCCCCATTCATATCTACTCGGACTTACTAACGCATTAGATAACAACCAGCGCACAGCCAGTCAGTACCTTAGTCAATTGTGTTACTCAATCCTACTCGTACTCAATTACCTAGCCCAACCCAACTGAACAGGTATTAAAACATCAAGCATACATAGGAAATGGGAATACCTGAAGTAAAGTTTTACACGTTAGAGGTATTTCATACTAATTCGCAATTAATTCTGTTTTTCCAGCTCCAGCAGGTCACGTCACAATTCGCTACTTATGTCATATTCACTGTGAATTGAGTCCGAACATAAGAGCATCGAATCAGTCAGGGTACAGTCTTTGAGGTAAGTGGGCGACCACTATATAGCCGGCTCGCGTGGATTTGGAGTTCGTGCTCTTGAAATCCGTAAGCATCATTATGAATACAGATGCATAGAAATTACTTGATATCCACTACCGTAGTCTGGAAACTAATTGATACCGGTAACATGACATGCAACCCACACAGTGTGTCGTTGCCGTCTACGAATTATTCTAATTGCTATTTTATATTTCAAATCATCATCATTGGCATTTTGATAAGGTATAAGTCATACCTGGATTACGTTGTTTGTAACGTTAATTCGTAGACGAATATAATGATAGATTATAGTGATGATTGCGGTTCATGATTAACGTCCATGTCACCTGGCGAACGGAAGTGATTAGCTGATTAATTTGTATCGCAAGTTTGTAATTCGTAATTGGTACTGTTGGTGTAAATATTAAGAAGTCTAAAACAAGAATTATTGTCTGGTTATCTGGTTATACTTTAAACAGATTTGATTTTTGTTTGCAGTTGTGCAGCAGTATTCAAGCCGTTGCCGATTGAAATCTTTTCTGTATTTTTGGGTCTGAGAGTCAAGTGACATAAGACGCCAGTATCCGATCACAATGGGGCAACGAGTTTCACGAACAGATTTTGAATGGACTGTGACTGAAGAGCCGCATGCTAAACGCCGTACAGAAATCTTGAGTAAGACCGAGTTGTATTTAAATGCACTTACAATTGACAAGTTTGAACTTTTTCTGATGCAAGGTTGTGTAATTTCTCTTACAGAAAAGTATCCTCAGATCAAAGAATTATTTGGACACGATAGGAGGTTCAAATGGATCGTGGCTTCCCTAGTTCTAATTCAATTCGTAATGATCTACCTCGTGCAGGACATGAGCTGGAAACTCATACTTCTCCTTGGTTACTGTTTCGGCGGAGTTATTAACCACTCCCTTATGCTAGGTAAGATTTGCTACTGTTTTACTATGCGCCTGGACCTGAATACCTTGAAGCACATTGTTTTATTCTATTCAAACTTCTAATAAAAGCATTGTCACTCCTATTATGTATAGCAATTCATGAGATAGCCCACAACCTAGCCTTTGGACACTCCCGACCATTAGCAAACAGGATGCTGGGATTCTTTGCAAATCTTCCTATCGGAATCCCCTTCTCTGTGTCCTTCAAGAAATATCACTTGGAGCATCATCGGGTACGCATACGATATTGACTTAATATTACAACTGAACGAAAATGTTTTTAGCCCAATACAAAATATGATAATGAGCTAATATAGATGATGGACACAAATTGGTAGGCGGTTTATTAAACATTCATACCCGTTTGCTACTCCATAGCCGACCTGCGTCATGCGTCAGTTTGGGAAACATCTAGATTTGTTTATTTCCATAATTTGTTTTGGGCTGGATTCTCTACTTCTCGATCGACATTGCGGATTTTAATTGTGGCTGATATTGTTTTCTAATGCCTCGTTTAGTATCAAGGGGACGAAGTGTATGACACGGATATTCCTACTTATTTGGAAGCCAAACTCTTCCACAATACTTTCACAAAGTTCATCTGGGTCGTACTCCAGCCCCTCTTCTACGCCCTCCGACCCGTCATCACTTACCCCAAGCCACCGAACAAACTTGAAATTATCAACGTGATCCTTCAATTAAGTTTTGATGCCTTCATTGTTTACACCTGTGGAGCCAAGTCTCTGGTCTACATGATTGGAGGATCCCTCCTATCCATGGGAGCTCATCCCGTTGCTGGACACTTTATTTCGGAGCACTACATGTTCCGGAAAGGCTATGAAACGTACTCTTACTACGGGATCCTGAACTGTCTCACTTTTAATGTAGGCTATCACAATGAGCATCACGATTTCCCGTCCGTTCCTGGATGTAATTTGCCAAAGGTGAGGAAGAGTCAATGTCAACAGTCTTGCTGTCATCGCAAATACAGTATCCATTAATCAGGTTTTGTTACAGGTCCGTGAAATTGCACGAGAGTATTACGACGCCCTCCCACACCACGACTCCTGGACGAGAGTGATTTACGACTTTGTCACTGACCCTGACATTGGGCCCTATGCCAGAGTAAAGCGCCGGCATCGGGACTCACTCCTTTCCCATAAAACCGGAAGCCTCCAAGAAAGCTCTGTCGGACCTGGCCCAGTACAAGTAGGGAATGGTGTTAATGGAAAGAGTAATTAGAAATATGTACTAATAGATGGTGAATTTTATTTATATAGTAAGTATTGGTGATGTGAATTGTGAATGTGTCACGAATCCCTGAGTCATTGTCAATTTCGAACTCAATCTGCGCACGTATGCGTTTTGCGTTAGCGTTACCGATTGACGTGATAGCGTTGTAGGTGCCGGCCAGTTTCTACTAAATTATTACAAGTAAATACTACGTGACTTATTCTCCAGGAAGAAATAAAATTACGTCAATTGGCACTTGACGCTAATCTAATTTTGCAGAAAATGTGTTGGTATATTATTATGGTGCTTAGTTAATGCTGTCCAAGAATTATAGACTTAAGCGCAAGGCCTATCTATATTAGTAGTATAGCTTGCTGGAGTCATTCACATGCTTTAGGTAACCTTTAATGTGGTCAGGGCGGTTAATTCGTATCACTTGTACGTGCTATAGCAGAACCCTTAATTTGTTAGGTACTACGGCTTACGCCCAATGCTCACTAATCAAGTTATCTGCTGTGCCTTGCCCTAATTCGCTAATTTTATGCCCTTCAATGTTTTACTGCAGTAATTATTTATTACTCTTTAATACCTGACCCTAATTTTAATAGGACAAAATAATCAATATCAATTCAAATATACAGGAAATGCTCTACTGTATTTAGTTCTTAGTACTATATCGAAGGCTTACGCCGGACACCAGAAGCTGAACTCTGCAAAATGTTTAACCTAACCTTATTGCTCGTGTTCAGTTCTTTAAACTTCGCATTGAGCATCCCATACATTTCGGAATTCAAGGCCGCCAAGCACCGCTTCGAAAAGCATCAAACTCTGAGCTACGGAGACGCCTGTTCCTGGGCCGATGAGGAGCGTCGAATCTCCTTCGAGAAAAAGCTTCAAAAGGAAATGTCAAGCATATCCTCTGCTTCAGCCTTCCAAACTGCGGCCAGGGACTTGGACCTCCTGACCAACTCAACCGGGACTCTCTGCAATGAAAACAGGCGGCTGGAGTGTGACCAGGTCACGGAAGCGTGCATTTGTCAGGACCACTCGAGCCTTCGAGGGATCAACAGTACGGCCGTCCGGGAAGGGACCCACTGTCGTCTTTCCAAGGGTTCTACTTGCACTCCGACCTCGCCTGTATCTGAACCCGCCTACTGTGTATCAGGGACGGGCTGCCTGATCCGAACCGCGCAGATTCGCTGCTCCATAACTAACGTTATCTATGACCTAACGAAGGGAAATAGGCTGATGAGCCTTGACCCCATTTCAGTGTACAGGGTCGTGTTCATGGAGCTTGCCGGAGGGCTCTGTCAGTGCTTGTAAACTGAGATACATTTTATCGTGCGCATTAGTTCGCTAAGGCTACCAATTCTGTAGCGTTTATTCAAACTACTTTTGCTTTCCGGTTGTACTCTATCTATGTACTGTACGGATATATTTTTGAGACGCAATGCGCAAACTACAAGCCCTTGTAAACGATGCTTTTAACTTTAGAAACGGGATATTTACTCTGTAGTATTTAGTAATTATTCTGATAGTTAAATAAATAATCCATTTCACCGAAAATTTTGACGAACGACGAAACGACGTTCACGAAACCAATTAGCAACGAACACCATATCCTAGGTATTCAACTCTTTTACAATTCTATTACAATTACTATAGCATAGCACGAATGAAGACCTAACTTTATCCACTAACGAGTGTGTACAACAAACGATTCTATCATATTTATGAACATTTAAACTAGTAACTGTATATATTATTTTAATTTCAGCTCGAACTGCTCTCGCTCGGTGGGCTGGTAGAAGCTGGGTCCTCTCTCAATACGCTTCTTAAAGTTGAGCTGCCAAATACGGTCGACGACCGGACAGATGGTGCCAATGTTGTTCGGAATATTGCAGCCAAGTATACGGAGAGACATTAGATTATCTTTTGTTTTGCTTGCCAGGAATTGCAGCCCTTCAGTTGTAGCCTAGTGTAATTAGAAAAATTAGCTTAATTATATGTTACTTGCGCAGCGATATGGCAAGGTGTCAACCCTTGCTGCTTTTTTAATTAAAATATTACAGTTTTTAGTATACCTTGGTGTCGGAAATATCGAGCTTTGTAAGCCTCAAGAACTGAGCCAGAAATCCAACCGTCTTGTTTCCAATCCGTGTCCCATCCAGGGCCAATACTCGGAGGTCTGTAACAGAAAATGATTGTAAATTAATTGAAACGACTTCATATACGACAAAGTAAGGCTAGGTCAGGGTGAATGAACTCTAGAACACCGCAATGTTTGGCATATGGCTACCTTATAGCATCTTACAGCTTAAGGTTTGGTGGGATTATGTTTGACTAGCTTATAGCTGCAGTTTGGTTAACTTAAGTTTGGCTAGCTTATTGGTTCAGTTTGGTTAAGTAAAGTTTGGCTAGCTTATTTCTCAGACTTTGGTTTGGTTAGGCTTGAGGCTTGAATAGCTCATTCAGGTTTGGTGATGTTTGCCTGACTTATATACGTTTGGTTTGGGTTTGTTAGGCTTGGCTAGGTTTAGGTTTGTTTAGGTTTAAGTTCTGGCTAGCTTTGTTTAGGTTTTGTGAGGTTTGACTTTACTCCTAGCTTAGCCTATGATTGGCTAGGTGTGTGTATACTTGAATCAAAATTTTCTTATCGGTATATATCTTATTCGGTGATCTTGAAGTAAAGCAACTTGAAACTGTGTAACTTACTCTTAAGACCCAAGATTGTAGTATGGCGCCCAATGATGCTATGATACTTCGCAGAAACCTCATTCAATCCGATCAGATCCCCCACCGGCTTCAGTTCAGGCTCCTCCATTAATCCTCGAAGCAAATGC
>JAQFZY010001416.1:0-15810 GCA_034696285.1 Hypogastrura burkilli | reverse complement strand
ATCAATGTTTCCGGAAAGTTTCCGAACCTAAACTAACTTAAAATCAACCCGAAAGTTTCCGAGCCTAACATCACTTAGAATCAATGTTTCCGGCAAGTTTCCAAAAGTTTCCGAATCCAACCTTACTTAAAATCAATGTTTCCGGAAAGTTTCCGAAAGTTTCCGAACCTAGCCCAATTTAAAATCAATATTTCCGGAAAGTTTCCGAACCTAACCTTACTTAAAATCAATTTTCCGGAAAGTTTCCGAACCTAACTTAACTTAGAATCATTGCTTCTGGTAAGTTTCTGAACCTAAACTAACTTAAACTCAACCCGAAAGTTTCCGAGCCTAACATCACTTAGAATCAATGTTTCCGGCAAGTTTCCAAAAGTTTCCGAATTCAACCTTACTTAAAATCAATGTTTCCGGAAAGTTTCCGAACCTAACATCACTTAGAATCGATATTTCTGGTAAGTTTCCGAAAGTTTCCGAGCCAAACCTAACTTAGAATCAATGCTTCCGGTAAGTTTCCGAACCTAAACTAAGTTAAAATCAATGTTTCCGGAAAGTTTCCGAAAGTTTTCAAACCTAGTCTAACTTAGAATCAATGTTTTCGGGAAGTTTCCGAACCTAACCCAACTTAAAATCAATGTTTCCGGAAAGTTTCCGAACCTAACCTAACTTAAAATCAATATTTCCGGAAAGTTTACGAAAGTCCGAACCTAACCTAACTTAAAATCATTATAACTTCCATTCCTGGCCCCTTACACAGCCACCCGATCCCATGCTGTCAACCCCTTAGCAAACGGTCTCGAGTTCGATTCTTTCCAGGTGCAAATTGGTTTTTGCAAAAAGTCAAATTTTGTTTGGGGCGAATATTTTTCGCTAAAATTAGGAAAATTTTAAGGTATCGCTCATTTGAATCCGTATAGTAGTTCCAGAAGAGATAGCGGACATACATACATACCCACAAACATTCATACGTACCCACATACATACATTTAACGATTTTATGTATATAAATATAGATACTACAGTTTTCTTTGGACATGCGTGGGGTGTGATTAGGCACACGTGGGCGACTTGGATGAAACCGGAACTACTACATTGGCACTCGCTGACTTTCTGCTGTGGAGCTAGTTATTCAGGAAGTATTTTGTTTCTATTGTAGTGGAGGCGGATCCTTGTATTTGAGTCTGAGCTACGCAATCTCTGACTACTCCTGGTGCTATACGAAAGACTGATTTTCGGAAAAACCCTTGAACCATTGACAAGGCATAGCCTGTAGCTTGGACGGAAGCAGAAAATAGGACCAATCATTTTTGCAACAAGTATAGGCTCAACCTCAACCTAATATGCTAGATCTTAAATGCGCGGAGGTATTGTTTGGAAGTCATCCAGAACATTTGGCACATTACACAAACTCCAAAAACAAATCCGTGCTAGATCCACAAGAACCTTCCTAACCCTTTGAGATGTAGCAGGACGCTTTACTTATTTTTCCCTCCAGTTTCCACAATTACAGCGTAAATTGTAAAGTGCGCTGCATTCTATGAGTCAAACGGAATATGTAATGCAATATACTGGGAAGTGGGTGTTTGCTCCAGGAGGTATTTCATTTTGCGAGCTGCTAACCAAACCACTATCCGAACGGTAATATTTGTTTTTTTGTGTATCCTGAATCCCGGAGCCTGTTCGGAGCCTGTTTGCCTGAATCTGTTCGAATAAACAGATTCAGGATACGACACGGCGGCCTAATTCTGTTGACTAGCTCGTCCGGCAAATCTCGTCCGGACAAATTGTGATTATCTGCATTTAAGTAGGTTAGGTTAGGGTACACAACGTTAACCTATTTGACTAAAAAACGTTAAATCTAACCATAGTTAAGATTGAATTAGTGAAGATTGGTTATTAGTTATTAGTTTGGTTAGCTACCAAGCAGTGGGGCACGCACGCCTGTAGCATGCACTCTCGCCCAACGAGCTAGTGTTTTTCGCCGGACGAGCTATGCAACCTACTCACGCGCCCTGGCGTGGGCCTGGGAGTGGAACCCATTATATCGACCCTTTTAGGATTATGAGCCGGGTGCCGGGTTCCTTCGTAGGATGAAGCATGGGGAAATAGCGAACCCGAACGAACTAACGCAGCTCCGAATCCCGTGGCCACGTGCTCTCTAAGCCACGTGGATATAGCCAAACTTCCTACCCCGATCAATGTATGTAGTTCCAGCCAGTTCGAACCAAAAAAAGGAAGGAGAGCCATATTACTACACGCAGAAAAAATGTAAATGAGCAGTTTCGCAGCACAAAGTACAACACGGGATTTTTATGTCCCTGACAGACCCATGGTGGTGTTCTGGCTGATGTATGCGTAATATATACGATCCTCTTGCACGAGTAGGCACTTTGTGTCCTTCTACTGCCGAGGGGCTGAGTGTGAAAATGAATATTTATTTGTATCATTATGCAAACTTTGAACTCTCCTCCCAATCCCACCAGACTCTCCTTTGCAATCGGGTCGAGTCAAATTGGTTAAACTGTACTGACCTATGCACACGACTTTACATTTAATATTTTGGACGAGGATGGGCTGGGCCAAAAATTGGATGGCTAGGCTTACTTTTGGTCATTGTCAGATGAAGGAAGAATAGATTCAGAGGATGATATACCGCTCTACGCCATCCGAGTCTGTTCTTGGGCTTGCTTGGTAGACATATGTTGACACGTAGGCTGTTGACGTATTAGACTCGCATCTAGCACGATCATGTAAATGGGCAGGCCAAACGCTTTGAATGTGGACCAGTTTTGGCCCTTTACTTGAGTTTAGCGCAGGAGAATAAACATAATTAACGAGTGAATTGAGTAGTAGTTAAGACTGTAAGGTCGTAATCGTTTCGTTCGTTCTACAGACTCATGATCATTGGCGCCCTGCCTTGGTGATTGGTTATTAATAAAATATATTTTTCCTTAAAGTTAAGTCTCATGTACAAAGTTTAGGGGCATATTCAGAGGTACAAAGTGAAAAGGAATTATGTTTTTGGATTATGTGATAATTCGTTAAAGAGAACCAAGAGCAAGTTCTTTAGCAGGATCCCGGATGTGCTTGTGCTTGTTGTTCTACTTCTCTGTAATGCGCGTACGTAGACGCTTACATGCGAGGGTGTCTCAAACCTGAGTAAGACTCAGACGTCTGAGCAACAACCGTAAGGTATGCAGAAATAAAATATTTATCCCTTTCCTCCGCGTTACTGTATTCGGCAGTATGGAAAGCAGCCTTACATGAATACTGCGATTTGCGATACGTAGAGGAGAACTAAGTAGATGGTGGGGATTGGGAATATTTAAATGATAGTAAGATGATAATGAAGCTGATAGAACAGTTGGTAGTGAGGGATATTGACTAGCTCGGGGGGTCATTGTCCTCCTCTTACCCTTGCAGAATCTGGCGTTGGTGTCAAAGACGTCGTCGTTGTGTTTGCCGGAGTGAGACAAAACAATGAGAAATTATTAAAATATTTTATTCCCCGTTATGTTGTGCGAGCCAGCTGGCGTTTCTCTAGGCTCGGCTCGTGCTGGAGTCTAAGCAGGTAGAAAAGCCCGTATTAAATATTAATGATGTATGAATATGAATGTATGAGTGTCTGGGTCTGGAGAGTCTTTGAGGAGTAGGACAAATCGGAGGGGCCGACTGGTTCACTTGTTCATAATCTGGACATGCTCCAACCTTCATATGGCCCTTGTCCCTACTTGACAATTGATTTTTTATTTATTTACAGACTTTGAAGAGAAAAGAGCGTGAGTTTGAGCATGAAATGGAGCGGCTGGCTCGAGAGAAGATTGCTCTGCAGCAACGCTTGTCAATGTTAAAGAAGGATATGGCTGGAAAATGGGATCACTTAGACTGGCGTGCTCTGGTTCCTGAGGGTGTGGACTTAGATTTGGACGGAACTGATGGTCATCATAGTCCAAACGGGACGGACTCCAAGCGGAAGACGTCCCCGAATCATATTCTTATGGAAAATCATAGATCCTCAGAAAGTAGTGACTCTAGTAGTCCAACAGGTAGTTCAGTTCACATGCCCATGCATGAAATGGAATTAGACGACTCTGAAGGGGACTCTCAGCATCCGCTTGCACTCACAGTTAACAACTGTCATATAGGTAAGTCACTTCCACCATATTGACGCACTACAATGGATTTGGGAATAGTTATGGATCTGGAGCCTAATTCTACTTGCATTCTACTTTCACAGCCGAGCAGAATCACAAAACAGTTGTGAAGAAGTTCTACGGGCAAGTTAATGGAGTTAATGGAATTTCAGGCAATGGTCCTATTAGCCTAGTAACTACCACGAAGCTTAGCTCTTCTCCACTGGCTGCCATTACTGTGGAGAAAACGGCCAGTTCACCCATAGGTAAGTAATTTGAGAACGATATGCTGCAAGTTAGTGATCTTCCTCACCCTAACTATTCAAATTCTATTCTGGCAGGAGGTGCTACATGCATCAGCACCATGGCAAATAATTCCGGTAGAAAGAATGGTAAGACTGCTTATTTATAATATTGCTAGTTTCTATTTTGGAAAATAAACCTGGATTGCTACTAATGGTAGATGATTACGTTTTTGGTGATACAGGGTTCTCCTTGTTGAACAATGCAACTCTTATGGTGAATTCAAAATTAGATATGGGTCAGTATTACGACGATGAGAAGAAAATGTGTAAATGACAAGTCTAGTCCACGTAAACACGATCATGAAAATTAATTTTAGTTAACCTCCAAAAAAATCCTGAATTGCTAAAGATTACCTGGTTAAGTCCTAGGATTAGTAAGTAGGTACAGCTATGTGAAGCACACTAATACCCTTTACGTGCTTGCTAGTTCCTAAAAATTAGACTCATTCAGGGAAGTTGTCTTAAAAGAAGTTAATAACATAACGCGGAATCACTTTTTGAATTTTAAACAGAACCAAAATGAGTAGATTCCGTTTCCCTTGACGGTAGTGATCATAACAGTAGCAGAGTTCTGGAGCCTTTGTTTTCCGTGCATGCAATCCAAACCTGTCCTAGTAGTAACTGTTACGATCTTTAAGGATTCCATACCTTGGAGATAGCGTATTTAGTCCAGTCGTCCCACGTTAATTAGTCAAACTAATATAATTTCAGTACAATGTAACAAACTAATTTTAACACAGTATGTACTATCTGAATGCTTTTAGGAGTAATACATTTAAGTCATTGAATAATGCTTGAAACTGAAACTAATCTATACGAGAAGTACCATTTCAAATCTCATCCCACGCAGAGGCATCCTACTTCTCGGCTTTCTTTGGGATGAAACTCGTTTTCAATTTTAAATGCCTTCAAATCAGTTTACGAAGTAATTGGAGGGGCAGCAGAGTTGAGATCAGAAAAGGCTCAGGAGTCCTATTCCGATCCCAAAGGAATAACTATCAGTGGCTGCTCTTCTAAAATAACACAGTAAGTTAGTCTTGTATTATAAACCTACTGCTGGACCTAAATTTTGCACTCCAAAGACGAGAGGATAACTAGGAAAATCATGTGATTCTTATTAGTAGAGCTAAACACTACGACTTATGTCGTTCCAAAATCTTTCATGCTACTTTTGTTTACCGAATTATTAGTAATTATTTACCACTCGACCAGTGAGATTGGTTACTAGTGTTCCGTGCATGTAGCTATCATCCCAGTTAACAATTCTGTATCTGTTACGAAGTCTATTTTTCAATTCCATGTCCTTAGATGAGAGTAATACATTGTGGTCTAGAGTAATACGTATAATAATATGAAGCCCATACTACTCAGTAAAGAACAACCCAATAACCCATTGAGGAATTCCATCATAAAAGTTGAGAGGAGTCGAATGACTGATTACTATTATTGTATTTGGTGTGCATGTGAACCTAGTATTAGTATTTGTATTATATATATTATATAATCTACTATATTAATAAAATATCTGAGAGTAAAAAAATACTTACAAACTACAAGCTTAGCAAAACTACCTTTTTGAGTTTTGTAAATGTTAATGGTGAAGCGGGGAGAAGAAAAAAAAACAAAAAAAAATACTGTGATTTTTATGTCTCTGTCGCTTTATTACTACTATTATTACCTAACTATAAGTGTTTTATTTAGAATATGTTCAATCTCACTTTAGGATTATATTATGTACAAGTAATGGCAGAGTGTATGCCATATAGTCTACGAATACAAAACACATGCTGTGGTCCCCGTGTCCCCTTCCGTTAAAGGCAAGGGCTGAGGGCTACTACTTATGTTGGTTGTAAAATAAGAGCTAGAAGCTACAATTAAGTACAACACAAACCTCTTTAAGTTTCAGGTCTAAGTTTTATTTATTTTTCTGTGAAATAGTAAGGAGGATTGTCATGGGAGCTGACGAACAGTAATTAAAATAAATATTGTCAGCTCTTACAATTATTCGTTGCTACTGGCTCAGTCTTCGGGCTAAATTCAAACAACTCGTGTTTTCCTGAATCATGAAGATTCAGTCCAACCGCTACCGTTGGACCATTTTATTCATCTCTCATCCAACTCGGGTTTCGCTCCTGAAGATACTGTGTTGACCATTCATTGACAACTGATTGAATTTAGCCGAGAGGAAGAGCCGAACTACTGTAGCCCAGCCTGTGCGTGTATACATTAATTCTATTATCCCTGCTCTGTATATTATTATATACTATTTATTATTATCATTACTTACGATTACTCCATACAGTTTAGCTACGGTAAATGTGTTATTGAGAAGGTATAAGTCAGTAGCCAGCCCCCTCTCCTTACCCATACAAGGATGTTAGATAAGTTATTGAAGTGAACCTGAAATCAGCCATCACTCTAAAAGATGAGCCTTTTTTAAGTCCTTCGGAAACTGTTTGAGCAGTAGGTTGACTTTGTCAAGTGGCCAATGAGTAGACGGTGGGCTCACTTACTGGTGAATTGCCAAGTCTCTGTGCTCTTAGAATTGAGGATGAGAGAAGTAATAGACTAACGCACGGATACTGGCTGAGCTCAGGAATCCAGCAGTTAGTGAGTGAGAGTTGTATGAGAGGTCAGAGGTGAGAGCCTGTGAGACCAGACACTGACAAATTCTAAGTTAATGTGTGTGTAAAATAGTGCATCAGAAGCCAACTGCTGAGGGTGGGAAGTAGATTTAGTACTTACCGAGCTTGGCTGAAAAGGCAAGACTTGAACCATCATTATCCTCCCTGCCCCGCCCTGTTCCCCCACAGTTTTATTATGGTATGGTAGAATAATAATTGAGACTTTTCCATCGTTATTACTCAACTACTACTCAGCCTAGCCTCGGCGACTACTTGAGAAGAGTAAAGGAGAACGAAGAATGAACCGATGCGACTATTCTTCTTCAGACCTCAAAGAACAACCACTAAATTATAAATTATACGATGAAAAAGAATAATCCAAAATCCAGAAACCTGAAGAAACTGATACTTTAATATACTAAATATATTATATATATACTTAATGAAAAACAATTTCCAATGATTACCCATGTGAAGTGAGATTAAAAAGAAAATGAACAAAAGATTCTCTCATCAGCGTGCTTTTATTCAGTAATAACACAAAAACTACTGAACTACTGTTGGTTGGAAATAATTATAGGACCTGTAAACCTGGTTTTCGAATCCGAGGACTCAACGATAAAAACAAATACGATAAGATAAGGGGTCTTCGGATTTGAAAACCAGCTGTCCTGGTGTATATGTAACTAAGGTATTATTTCCGCCAACAGTAAGGCATTCTCATTATTTTACATTTTTCCAGATATATGTACATTCTTATTATCCATAGCCTCTCGACATTTAGCTGGTATTCTTAACTACATGTATTATAGAATTACTCCAAGGATTGCCTTGACCGATGGATCCTGGTCGCATTTCTCAGCCCAGACTCACCAAATCGCGCACGAAATGTTATGACCAAAATAAAAATCAAGTTCGAACATGGGATTTTTAGGGTGGTTAATCTTAACAATCTAACAATCATTTTCGTCTCCTGCTATTAAACTAAAAATCTTTACTTTGTACCTGCCTCTCCATATAACATACATTTTATTACATTAAATACATCAAAGTAGTATTAATTCGACATACACATTCAACATTCAATCATAATATTTTTCTTAAAAATCTGACTAGTTATCTGATATGATCCCAGGATGATCAGGATAAGGATGTCGTCGGAAAATTGTTCAACAGTGATTCTTCCAGTGATAGTGAGCGATAAAGAGGAAAGTGCTTCCCATATCTACTCGCTTCAACTATGTATCTAAATCAGGGTTCGTTTGATTTGATTTAAATCAATGATTTAAATCAAGATTTTTTTGATTTTTTTGAACATAATGTTTTTTCATCATTTACGGCACTAGAAGCTTACATCATTCATAAATACCAAAAAAATATAAAAAATCATGGATTTTTTTTTATTTTATAAAAAGAAGTCTAAACAAAATAAATCGAAAATTCAAGTTATATGGAACTGCTCATAATCATAATAGTCTCACAACTACATTTTCACTCGAGGTTTAGCTTTAATACACTCGACTACATTATAGTTTTGTGTGAAAATAGGCTTACTATTAATTTTTTTTTTTTAAATTAAGTAGATGCCTTGTTTCAAGTACTGTTACACTTTTTTAACTTACACTGTTTGAGTTCATAATATTTTTGCAACCATAATAAAGAAATAATTCGTACGTACGTACTGGAAATAGTTTTCGTGTAAATCGGACACTTCTTATCTAAAAAATTCACGTGGCCTGAAAAGTTAAAAATCGTTAAACGCGTAAATATAACTTAAAACTAACAAAGCCCCGCGCCAACTCAGAAGCAGCAACTACATTTTTTGAAAATTCCTGAGGTTACTGATTCCGGGTTAGCGCCAGAGATTTGGTTTCTTTTGCACCATCCCCTTTCATCCTTTTAGCATGAGAGGCTTTGTATTAGGCCATATGCAAGTGCATATACAGGTAAGGGCAGTTAGGGCCGAACGCAGTTGTCATATTTCTCTAAGTGGTTTATGGGAATTATACGGTATAATTAAATGCGGCTACCTGTTTTCAGATGCACTCCCAGCTCTTGCCTGTATATGTACATGCATATGGCTACGGCCTAATACAAAGCCTCTCATGCTAAGGATGGATGTAAAGGGTATGCTGCAAAAGAAACCAAATCTCTGGTTAGCGCACGGGCTTGTTGGCCAAGCCAACGGAACAGTAACTCCATAGGAGGAGCACTTTACAACCATCAGCAATTTTATTTTTCATTGACCATACTTTAATTTAGTGGTCAAAGTAATTCCACCGGTAATTGAAATATGTCCTAGCAAAACGTTTTCCGGTTTACGGTGAAAATAACGTAAAGCAGAGAAAGAAGCAAGTGTCAATTAATGTTGCCTACCAACTTATTACGTGACCTGTTTATTCAAATTTGTAACCAGAAATTGAAAAAAGCAAATAAATCAATATAACCTTTCCTTGGCCTTAAGTAATATCTGCAAGGCTATGCATTACATTTTAGCGCTTGCCTGACCCATACGAACAAGTTTCTATTGGTAATTAGCATGACTTCGATACTTGTAGCTTGTAGTAGAAAATTGTTCAATACATTATGATATAATTGCAGGTGATTTGTCGTGATGTGTCCTATGAGTACCAGGGATAATAACACCCATAATGCCCATAGTAAACAAAAAAATAATATATTTCTTGCAAAACCGGTAATAATCCCAGTCAGTCCATTTCTGACCATTTTCAATTTTAAAAAAAAAAAAAAAAAAAAAAATCCGATTTAAATCAAAATTAATCCGATTTAAACAAAATCGGATTTGTTTTGAATTTTTTTCAAAAAAATCCGATTTTTGCAGAACCCTGATCTAAATCACCGGATGAGTTTGACGCCGGTGGTATGTGGTATCCAGCTCGTCCTAATACGATTTCGCACGATCGATGGCAAAAACGTATTCTTTATAATACCACCCAATCAGGACCCTATCAAGTAAGTGGACATCACGAAACACTTCCGCTACAAAGAGATATTGAATTGGAAATTGTTTTCGAAATGAAAACTATCGAGTCCGACTTCAGGAAGTCACAATAGGGGACTGTTTCGAAAAGGCCACGTGTTCTTGTCCTACATTCTTGAACACTTACAATACATCTGTGAACAAATCATTGGCATTTTAATGAAATTACATATGTCTGCACTCTGTCAGACCTGAAGCTGTGAGCATTCCCCTAACTCAGAAGCGTAATAGAGGAAGAACAAGCCAAGCGAAAAAGGCGCTTACAGTTCAACCAGCGTGCCCGGCACCAGAAATTCTGATGCGTAACACCATAGCCCTGGTTCATAACATCGGATATCATAAATCATAACTAAGAATCACATTCTCTGGGCATTTCCATCGTATTATCTGCGACTGTCACATTAAAACTCACCAGGCGGATATTACACACACCTGCGCTATCTATGTGTGGCTTTGTTAACAAAAACCGTCAGTCGGAGATTTTTTATTACTCCGCCCCCTAAAACGGACGGACGGAGATTTTAACTTGCATATTAGATAGGATGAATGTTGAATCGGCTATATTATGTGGAAGAAATGCACACACATATCATACCATAAAGTATTTTATATTATTAATTTTGGCTCCACCTTATGTGTGCTTGTTGAATAAATAAGTACTTCTTGGATGTATTTGATGTTTAATTGATACTTTCTTAGAATAAATGTGCTGGAAAGTGTACATATAACGGATAAGCACTCATATTTAAAAAAAAAAGAATATTATAATTGAACGTGTTGAATGTCTATGTTGAATGAATACTGCTTGGAGGCTTCGATGTATTTAATGTACTTATAGGATGTAATATGTATATGTTATATGGAGGGGCGGGGATGAAGTAATGGAATTTCCTGGATATGTTTTGTGGAGACTTTTACTTAATTAGCAGGGGACGAAAACGATTTAGTGGTCAAAGTCAACACTTAAGACTTTTCAGAATGATCAGGTCAAAACACAAATTATTAATGGACACGTTAAATGTAGGCCTTTTTAGGGTCAAGGGATCAGTACTTTAACGGCCAACAACATTGCCTTTAGCGGCGGATATTTTAGTCTTTTGTTGACAATTTCCAAAAATTCTTAAGGAATTTGTTGACACTTTCATATTCCCCATGGCCCATACCAACCATAACCAGAATAAGTTCCGTACACACATATATCACAAAGTGCATCCAGAAGATGTACATTATTGAAATTAACTGTAAGTTAACTATTCATCGGAAAAACAGGCTTGGTGAGCTTCGAGCTTCAGGCATCTCCTCCATTATCGCGTCCTGCTTATACTTTAAACGCATTTTTTTAATTCAACTTCCCATTTTAACATTTTACTAAGACATTTTACTTTTAAATATTTATATTATCGCCAATGCTTATTCTTTTACGTAAAGCACAAATGCTAACATGCGGCAGAGCTGCGTGCGGAAGTACAAGACAGAAGCTGAAGGCGAAGTAGTTACTACTAGTTATTATTATTATCATTTCTTATAGATCGCAACTGATTTCCTACTTATAAACTAACATTACATAGACCGTACATGCAATTGAAACGGGAACCCTGATCACACTCTATAATTACAATCCAAGAGAATTATTAATATAAATTAGAGGTCTTTATTATGGGTCAGAATCTCTCATTTCGTACGGCATTTGCAAAGTATTTTAAGTTTTAGTCAACATTTTAAACCCTGCGAGGAATAATTAGAGAAAAAATAATCCAAAAAAATTATTCCAAAAAGCAACAAATCCACCGAGTGGCGAATTTTTAAAATTTGATTTCAAAATTTTGAAAAGTATTTTTTAAGCGGTTAGGGTTGATTTTCTTATATATTAAATATTGGTCCATTCAATCCGTATGAAGATAACAGAATTTTGTAGTTACTTTATATTTAATTTTTTCAATTTCTCGAAAATGTGTAAGGATTTTTCAAAAGTTTGAAAATTTTTTTCCCCATCCTATGAACATTCTCAAATTTTTATGAATGATAGAACATAATGTTAGAAACATTTTCTGAAAAATTCAGAGAGTATTTTGGATGGGGGCGGGGAGCTATGATTTTTTCAAAAATCATGCCTAAAAGGCATAAATAACATATCGGGCTATGTCCTAGTTGCGTGGATATTTGTTTGGTTATTGAATTCAATATATTTCCAGCGTTGTAAACTACTGGATACAATTTCTTATAATATAAATTTGAACTTGACATTGTACTCAAGCTTACCTCAATCCAGTGACCCATACAAGGGTCATCACAGGTCAAACATGTCTTATGACTCGACATAATCAAACTTTCTTGAACTTGGTACAATTATTGTACTCGTGGTAGATAAAGCTATAATGTACACTAAATGTGGACATCAGCCCAATGACCCACACAAAAGTCATCGAAGGAAATTCAAGAGACTTTGTTTTTAGTGTTCATTACCTTATCAAGCCCCACTAGAACAATAATTGTACAAAGTTCAAGAAAGTTTGATTATATCGAGTCATAAGACATGTTTGACCTCTGATGACCCAAGTGTGGGTCATTGGGCTGATGTCAATCTTTAGTGTTCATTATAGCCTTATCTAGAACCACCAGAAAAAAAATTGTACAAAGTTCAAGAACATTTGATTATATCGAGTCATAAGACATGTTTGACCTTTGATGACCCTTGTATAAGTCACTGGATTGAGGTAAGCTGGAGTACAATGTCAAGCTCAACTTTATATTTTAAGGAATTGTATCCAGTAGTTTACAATACAACGCTGGAATTCAATAACCAAACCAATATCCACGAAACTACGACATAGCCCGATATGTTATTTTGAAAACATCATAGGTCCCGCCCCCATCCAAAAAACTCTCCGAATTTTTAAGAAAATGTTTCTAACATTATGTTCGATCATTCATAAAAATGTGAGGATGTTCATAGAATGGGGAAAAAGTTTTCAAAATTTTGAAAAATCCTTACGCATTTTCAAAAAATTGAAAAAAATTATGTTATGTTCATACGGATTGAATGGACCTATATTTAATACATAAGAAGATCAACCCTAACCACTTATAAAAAACTTTTCAAAATTTTGAAGTCAATTTTAAAAAATTCGTCGCTCAGCGGATTATTTACGTTTTGGAATAATTTTTTCGGATTATTTTTTCTCTAATTATTCCCCACGGGGCTTAAAATTTTGACTAAAATCTAAAATACTTTGCAAATGCCGTCCGAAATGAGAGATTCTGACCCTTATACGACTGATACAAAAATTGAGCCTTTGGAAATTAAACGGTATCGGCAGGCTTTACATTAAGTATTTGCTGTTCAACCCGGGCTCAGTATTATACAAAGATTCATTGCCACATTTGACGTGATCCGCTTAAAAAATACTATTAGTATCTAATTGGATAGGCTAGTCGCTGGTAACTTCTGCTACTAGTTATCCTACCACCTCAATTCTATAAGCTGGCTAGTTACAATCGACGTATTGCGAATTGGCGAAGAGGAAATTGGTTCAACGAAAAATATGATACGGTTTCCTGGTAGCTCACAATCCAGAATGAACTTCACGCTGAACAAAATCAAACTTTAGCTACAATGATGATATATGGTAGATCTTAATGCAAAATTTTTAAAAGTAATAATAGTGTACTTACGCAAACATCACTCTGTGGGATTGGCTTCTGTACAGATTTCGGATATTTCTTTGAATACTTTGCGAAGTGGAACATAAGTACAACGTTCAGTTCCGGTTAAGTAAGATGAGGTCGTCTATTTTCAGAAGAGTATGTATGGCCACACTGATCTTTTTGCAAACTTAAACCAATTTTCACTTTGCCAATATTCGTGCTCAGATACAAAACGACTTGATTGAGTTGACTTGGTTAACTAATTTCCGAACATATTCTATGCGCTCTAGCTATATTAATTCAGTCCTTCGAATATCGTCACAAAGATATCGATATGAGAGTTGGCTCGTAATTGTATACTACAGTGCAGCTTGTAATTACAAATGGATAGTACGTTAAATACTGACAATAATTTGAATTATAATATCATTGAATAGCACGAAGGACTAAATTATGATAAGTTACTCAGTATTTTACTGATTTCAGAGATGAAATAATGGTAGGTGTATAACACGAAAGTACAGGTTAAGAAATGCTACCGGGTTAATACATTGCACACAGGGATATATACGGAAATTTTTGGCCATTTCCAACGAGCATCGTAATAAGTTGGTCCGGCATCGAAATTATTTGCTAAACCGGTGCATTCCCTGAAAATCTCAAAATTATCGGGTATTTCGATTTTTAGATATTTATGTGAACTTTTTCTCATGTAACATGATCTGCCACGCTTAGATGAAGCGATAAAAAAAAAGAATTATCAAAATCGGATCATATTTGACCGAGACATTGGCGATTTTCGGATTTTCAGAATCAAGTTCAGAGGTCAATATTTCGGCCGGGTATGAACGGACGCAGCTGGAACTTAAATAAAATCAAAGGCATCTAGTCATATTTTCCGAACTTGAAAGCAGAATTGTCACGTGAAGCGTCCCTTGTGTGTTATGGCGGTTTAAAATTGTATAAATTATCCCCGAAAAATAAGGGGCGATCAATATGATATTTACAAAACGGCCTTAATACTTCCTGTATGTACTTTTGTTTGCCGAGTTCGTGCACAAATAACTCATATAGGATTACATATGTGCCTGACTTGTTTTCACGTTTGTAGAGGTCATAAGGGTTAAATGTTTCGTAGGAAAAATATTCCTTCGATAAGATTAATTGACCTTAAGGATGTATTATTATTTAAAATAGATTAAATATTCCAACACTCACCTAACTACGAATTTTTGTATGACATAGCATACTGTAGTTCAAGGTCAAAGGTCGTCTACGCGTGCCTTAAATAAATACAATCTCATTGTTATTGTACTAAGGGCCAGACTGGCCACCTTGCTACCTGGTCTACGAGACTTAGTACATCCAGATAAAGTTCACGAATGAATTATAGTGTGTATATATGTAATTATGTCTATATGCATATAAGTCTGGCCTTTAGTACAATAACAATTAGCTTGTATTTATTTAAGGTAGGCCGCGATGAACTTTGACCTTGACCTACAGTATGCTATGTCATACGAGAATTCTTAGTGAGGTGAGTGCAGGATTATTGAATACATTTTAAATAATAATATATCTTTACACTCAATTAATCTTATCGAAGGAATATTTTTCCTATGAAACATTTGACCCTGATGACTTCTACAAACGTGAACACAAGAAAATCACATAAATAATCCTACATGAGTAATTTGTGCACGAATTTACCTCACAAAAGTACTTACAGGAGGAATTTCGGCCATTTTGTTAAGTAGTATTTCGAAGATTATTTTTGAAATTTTAAACCGCCATAACTCACAAGGGACACTACACGTGACAATTCTGGTTTCAAGTTCGGAAAATATGACTAGATGCCTTTGATTTTGCTTAAGTTCCAGCTGCGTCCATTCATACCCGGCCGAAATATTGACCTCTAAACTTGACCCTGAAAAACTGAAAATCGTCTATTTCTCGGTGAAATATAATCCGATTTTGATGACTATTTTTTATCGCTTTCGCTAAGCGTAGTGGATCATGTTATATAAGAATAAAAAATGCATTTAGAAAAAGCAGACTACCCTGAACTTAAAAGTGCACTGGAAAGATAAAAACAAGAAACAAAC
>JAQFZY010001415.1:0-15812 GCA_034696285.1 Hypogastrura burkilli | reverse complement strand
GATTGAAGCAGGTAAATATTCGCATTAACATTTACATACCTCCGGTCTAATGCTTGTAACGCCAGCCTCAATGTTGCCCGACCATCTATTCACCATTCTTTCAATTATGACTTCAAAAAGCTCGTTGTCACGGAGGGGTCGAGAACTTATGACAATTGCAGCATTGAATTCTCCAAGAGCACTGGTAAGATAAGATGCAACGACAACGCTGACCGAAATCCTGATAATTGAATTTGTTTAATAGGACCTTAAAACCACCGGTATCTTACTTTGGCCTTGAGGCCGTGAGCCCATTGTTTGAGACTCTGGCGTTTTTTCCGCAAAGGGAGTGAAAGCGCAAGTCATTACTGTCATAGTAGTGTGGGTTCAGGTTGAGGCTGTCATTCCGGCAGAGGGGGAAGAAGGACGCGTTCATCTGTCAGACAAAGTTTCAAAGGTACAATTGAAAATTAAGTTGTCCAATCAATCAATTTACAGACAGAGGTTACTACCTGGACAGATCCGGAGGACACCTGCTGTTCTGCGAGCCGAGGAGACTTGTTGTTCTCATTAGATCCGCCCGCGTTTTCGGAGTTATTATGTAGGAGTATCGTTGCTTGTGCTGCCTGGCCGTAGAGGTCAATCACACCAAAAATGTTCTCAGGAACGTTCGTACAGGCACATCCATAGTCGATTCCGTTGACGAGGAAATGGAGGTTCCCAGACTCTTTTCGCAGGACTCCAACTCGGTCACCTACTTTAAGCCGGTCGAGGGACTGTCCGTATTCATCTACGATCGAAGTCCCGTTGTGCATTATTCCGTTCCCCGTCATCATCCTTAGAAATTGTTAGAGCTCAATTAATTTGACCTTGAGAGTTTTGCACAATAGGGGGTAAATCCTTGAGTATTCATTAACCCTACCAAGTTCCAGAACGAACATTGGTCATGGTACAGGGGTAGTCGAGCTGAGTTGGGATGTGAGTTGTTACTCCGATCTCGATCGAGCCGGCCCACTTTGTTACCATCCGGTCGAGTCGGACCTCAAATAGCTCGTTTGGCTTCAGCATTCGATTGGTGAGGACTACGCCGTGGTTGAAATCGTCTCGAGCACTACAAAGACGCGAGACTAACTTTTACGGACTGTCTGCTTTTTAGGAATTCATTTAGACCTTAAACCCAAATCCATTTTACTTTGGCCGATGAGCTGTTCTGCCGTTGTTTATCACTGCAGCATGAAAGCCGCATGATTCATGAAACGCTAAGGTTTGATTACTGCTTACTGAGCCTGAAACGAAAGTATTAGAGAGGGGAACATTTTCTATTTCGATTTCCTTAAGCAATATAAATGGTACCCTCAATTTAAACTCACCACTCCCATGATTTGGAAGGTATTCATGGCTTCGAACGTTAAGTCTTAGATTGTGCTCTTCGTGCTCGTTTCTGTCGACGACAGTGACCTGGAAGAATCATGCATATATTTAAGACATCGAAAATAGACGGCTTTCAATGAATAGTCACAAAACAAAACGTAAATTTATTTATTCCAACCTTTGCAGCCATTCCGTAGAGATTAATTGCACCCCAAACCGGTTGAGTAATGCCTGAAGTACTTGGGCCGAGATCCGTACCGTTGATACAGTAATGTACGTCCCCGTTAGGCTTCTTCATTACCCCAATTCGGTCTCCCTCCTGGAGTTGATCCAAATTGAAATGAGTGTATGGGGAGTTTGTGGCCTTTCCGTCATGGAGAATTCCGTTCCCACTCATTATAACGGTCCCATTCCGCATAATAGTCATGGTTGCAGGGAACTCAAATGTCTCAGGACTATGAGTTGTGAGGCCGAATTCGATACTTCCGCTCCACTTTTGAATTAAGAGGTCAATACGAATCTATTTTAACGATAAGGAAAAGGAAAGTTAAGCATTCAGTAAATTATTGGAGAATACGTTAGAGGTTTAAGGTCATGCCTGAAACAGTTCGTTATCCTTCAGGGGTCGATGGGTCAAAACTACCGCGTTGTTAAATTCTTCCATAGGCCTCCTCCGCTCTGCTACTCGATAATTACTCGACAGCTTCACGAGTGGCCCGCAGTTTTTGTGAAACTTCAGCTTGTCACTTTCATTATTGTTCTCAGCGCTTTCGGCTCCGTTTTGCGGGGATGTTTCCTCATGAACAACGTATTCAACCGTATTTGTGCCTATTATATGAGAACATAAAAAACTTGAAAAGGACGAATATACTACTTATCACAATTTGATCCTATGTCATAAAGAGTCGTACATTGCTCCGATAATTCCACGTCCATTAAAGAAACTTGGGCGCATTTCCCATACAAATTGACAAGAGCATACACATTAGGAGGGATGAAAGAAGCAGCAAGACCTTGCGAAACTCCCTTGACAAAATAGACGAGTCCACCCTAATAGACGCAATTATTACATGAGTATACGAACAGGTCACATAAAACATAAAAGTGTCCGTAATAGAATAACAAGGGTACTTGTGTAGTTCGCATAAGTCCAACCGTGTCCCCCTCCTCCAGTTTCTCCAAATCAAAACCATAATTCTCGATAAGAGTCTCTCCGTCTTGGAGAATGGTCTTACTTGACATTAGCTATAACGTGGTAGCGAAAAGAGAACAGAGCAACTACTTATTAGACTTTGCACTTCAATTTCCAGATGAATGTCTAGAAATTCCAATCGATAAGTGATTTTCCTTCCTTACCCATGTCTCATTTCGAAGCTCAGTGGCACTCTGCGGTACTGTGTCCAGCGTTAGCTCATCCGGATTTATACTAGTCACTCCCAGCTCAATGCTGCCGCTCCAAACTCCAACCTAGACACATTCAACATTTAATAAGCTATAAGTATGATTTATGACGTAATAAAAAATTAGCTGTAAAGTATAATTGCACGGCTCACCTTTTTGTCGAGTCGGACTTGGAAAATGACATTGGACTCCAGCGGGATATGACTAAAAGCGAGTCCATTATTGAAGTCACTTTTTGCGAGGAGCCTCTCCGCGGTTCGGTTGCCCTTGTACAACTTCACCATTGACCCGGCAATCGGGTGGAAGGCATAGTGACCTTGACCTAACATCCCGTCACGTAAGTTAAACTAGTTGTCTTACAAAACTAATCGAAGAAGACCACCGAAATAATTGGAACATTTTAGCTTTTTGCTTTTTGATTAAACACAGCACTATCGCTTCACTAAACGGTACCACCCTCTATTTTCTTTATTTTAGGTTTACGTGTAAAGAATATAAACTATCGCTGACCTAGCTCTTGACTTTTAACGCCAATCAAGAGGTTAATAATTGCGAAGTGTATTCGAACCTGACTTTTTAGGCGTTAGAAATTGAATGATTAATAGTACTAAGTACTGTCCTTATTCGTACGGTTTAATTCTTTAGGGTGGTAGAGGTTAGTCTTACCAATGGCTTTAAGCTTTAAATCCAGGTAACTTTTGAAAGTTTTCACTTTCCCGGCCTTAAATTTTGTCTGCCGACTTGGGCTCGGCCAATACTGCGGAAAATTAATAACATTCAACATTCCGCTTTTGGACTTAGAGTGTAGAGGTTGCCGAAGACCAGAACCAGAAGAGTCCCTTCCCTTTCTTTTTCACCATTTTCAGTAATAAATTCTAATTTTCAAACTTAAAACTGTTAGTTCAAATAGTTGAATCTCCGGTCGAGGTCATGGAGAACTGTCAACGGCACCTACAGCTGTAATTTCACGAATTACCCTTTTTAGTTCGGGACAGTACGTGAGTTTTTTATTATTCTCGTTTTTAAGACAATACCGAATATACAAGTTACCAGTAGGCATTGTAGTTATGAGTTATACACAACCAATATTGTACTGAAAACTGAAATATTTATGTTTTAAATTAAGCGGATATATTATATAGATACTCCTCACTCTCACTCACCTAACATTAAGTACAAGTACTTATTTAAACTTACCTGAAATATTTCTGCTTTAAAGTTGAACGGAATCGTAGATACGCACTCACCTAATGTTAAGTACAATTACGCATACTTATACTACCTGAAGGGGGCTGCGTGTTCGATTACTGCGAAAGCATAAATTTTGAATGATAAGGATAAACGCTGAAAGCTGAAAATAATTATAATTAGTATATCCCCGGGTCATCATCGTGTCCATTGGTCGATTCCATGTATGTATACATCTAAATCGAATTTAATTGATGATGTACTGCTGATTACTGATTGTGATTTCTATTTAAACCAAATATTTAGGTCTTAGATCATAGATATCATACACACAGTCATTTTTTAATTGATAGTAAAATACGTACTTCCTGCTTCCTATTTGATACCATTTAGTTCAGTAAACTTAAGTACAAGAACTAATCATCATTCCTTCGATAATTTGTAACCAGTGTGTCCTAAAGTACCCAGACGTGAAGCAAAATAAGCTAGTGTAGTATGGGCTCGAAAATGAACGGCCCAGGCTTTTATGAGTTCCTAATCGAAGCTGAACTTCAGCAGTATTACAATGCCTTCAAGAACGACCTCAAGGTAGGCTTAAAAATTCTACTTGCACTTGTTAAAACTTGCGGGCGTCGCGACAGGTGCATCGATGATGCCTAACTGGGTGGATTAATTTCGGAACAGGTGCAAAATGTTGCTCAGTTGAAGTATGTATCAGAAGACGATATGGGGCAGATAGGGATGTCCAGGCCTGAAATGCGTCGCCTCACCAAATACTTCCACAAGCATTGTCCGCAGACCTATTTGGCAAAAATGAAAAAGGTTTGTAGTTTGTAGCTGTTCAATAACCTTCCTTTTAACCTACGGAAAAAGTGGAAGTTTGTAGGGTAAGACATTTAATCTTTATCCACAGAAGCTGTTATCTCGTAGAGAAGACACGATTTCCGTTGCCTCACTCTCAAACAGTAGCCAAGGTATTCCTGGAAGATCCGTCCAGCACCGTCTTGCACCCGGACGGCATATCATTCAAGCTGATGCTATAGTCAGTCACAAAACTTTGGGCTCGGGGGAATTCGGAACGGTTCAGCAGGGGGTATGGACTTCGGATGATGGAGAGAGGGTATGCCGAAAACCGAAAGTTACTTTTGTGCAAAATTCCAGTTGGGTCACTTTATGTCGATCAATTGTTTGAAATTTTTCCCAGATTCAAGTTGCCATAAAATGCCTGAGCCAGGACAGAATGGAAAATAATCCGGTTGAATTTCTTAAAGAAGCCGCCATCATGCATAACGTAGATCATGAGCATATTGTTCGGCTATACGGTGTAGTACTTGACACGTCGTCTCTCGTTTTGGTATGGAATTCAATGTAAGATTATTATAGCCCATTTTCAACGTATTATAAGTACTGGACGTTCCTACAGGTGACTGAGCTGGCTCCGCTCCGCTCTCTCCTGGAATGCCTCAAAGAACCGTCAATGAGGGTCCACTTGACGCTTGGGGCTCTGTTTGACTTTTGCATTCAAATTGCCGATGGAATGCAATACTTGGAGGCTAAGCGGCTCATTCACCGGTAAGCTGGCAGTTTGGTGTAAATGTTTATAAACTGTACTAGGCAGGTAGACTTGTGTTTTGTCAAGTTACAATATGGCTTCCGTCATCCTTTTTCGCAGGGATCTGGCCGCCCGTAACATTTTGGTATTCTCCCGAACCAAAGTAAAGATATCCGATTTCGGCCTCTCTCGAGCTCTTGGGGTTGGGAAGGATTACTACCAAACCAATTTCAACGTGAATCTCAAGCTTCCTATTGCCTGGTTAGTATCTCAATCTCGAGTCACTTCCGGCTTAACCATCGTGCACAAAGATGATGCATGTCTTATAGCAGTAATCCTTTTGAAGGTAGTCGTTCATATCTCGCATCTGTTCTTGATAGCAAAAAGGAGCCGTACATCTATTTGCACACGATTAGGCCGATTATAATTGTACCTAGTAGTGTGTACTTTTACTTTGTAAGTAAATGTGTACTAATCCGATATTCGACCATTTTTGAATGTTTGTCCAGGTGTGCTCCCGAGTGTATTAATTTCCTCCGGTTCACGAGTGCTTCTGACGTCTGGGCTTACGGGGTAATTTATCTGTGTAAGGGCTATGGGCAATTCAATACGCAATGTGGCTTATGGCATTTTTGGAAGGCAGGTAACGCTCTGGGAAATGTTCAGCTACGGATTCCAGCCATGGGCTGCCTTAACGGGCCAACAAATTCTCGAAGCCATTGATGAGCCAAATTATCAACGGCTCGAGAAGCCCGAATGCTGTCCCAACGAAATGTATTACCAAATCATGCTCAAGTGCTGGCAACACGAGCCCCTAGACCGCCCTACTTTTGCTGAGCTCCTCAGTATGTTACCAGAGGTTAGTGCTAAATAGTGACTCAGGCTTATAAGCCTGGGAGGTCAGCTCTAAAAACAAAAAAAAAAAGTTCTGCTGTTGCATGCTCTTAGGATTTTACTGGTTAAAAATGTAAGGAGTTCAAGGGAAAAGCCATTATAATTTATGACATCCTCGCATCCTTTTATGTTATTGGGAGAACAGACGTGCTTGTGCAAATAATTCTGATGATGCAGATGTTGTATTGAGTTGAGTATCGGGTTTATTAGGCTGAAAGTTGAGCCAGATACCAATATTTTCTGCAACGTTTCGGTCTCATAATGCATAAAGCCTTTCTGCTACTGACAGGAGACAATTGACAAGGTTTCGTGTCAGTTGTTTTCTTTGTGGGACTTATGATGCCATTGGCGCCTCTGCGAAATATTTATAGCTCTTGTGCTACTCTGCTCAGTCTGGATCTGGATCTTCGGTTTGATGCATTGGGATTAGCATTACTGTTATGTCTAACTGGGATTCATGAAAATGCACATAAATATGTAATATTTACTAACAAAATGAACCATAGCTAATTTTTGTTTATGTGGCTCAACAGTGCAAGCCAGAACAGCTCCAAGCCATACGAGAGAGTGATGGGAGATCCCGGCGGGACCTTCTGATCTACGATGCGGGGGATATTATAACCGTTCTTGACAAAAAGTAAGCAAGCCGGTTGTGGACGGATCATATTGCGTTAAGTCTATTCATAGCTCCATGTGCAGCTGAGTTATTCCAGCCGGATTAATTGCGAGCCCCCCATAATTCCGTTCTCTGTTTTCACAAAATAAGGAAGTTCCTATTGTGGCTGAGCCCGTTGAAACCTTGCCAAGCAAAATCACGCATTTATTTATAGCTCACTCTTGCAGGGGCTCTGAACTCTAAAATGTCGAAACGTGCCATTTACGGAGTCTGGCCCCACTCCATATTTTTTGCTCCTTTTTTGCCTTTTGAGCGATGAGATATAGCGTATCCAGAGTAGATACTGCAATGTTTTTGATGCCTTTTTGGTTCTTAGCTGTTTATTGCCTGAACGAATGAAGGTAAACAAGTACTAACGTCATGTTTCATGTTACACTGATTTTTATTATTATCATAAGATGGACCCTTCTTCTGAATTGGTTTTGGCCCCATGCGCGGAATTCAAAGGAATGTGGAATAGTTTACAATGTTTTCTGAATCTTTCTGACAGACCCTTAGTCCCAGGAAGTAATGGATCAAGTAGCTCAGGCGATGAGTCAAACTTACTTTGGAAAGGAGTGCTGAAATGTGGGAAAAGTGGCCTTTTCAGCCCCGTCACTACAATTACTTATCTTGGCTCAAGTCTGCCGTCTGTTAATCAGACTCAGAGTCCGTTTGCAAGAAATGGTCTGTGCTCCTTAAATAATTACCAGTTAATTCCGAGTTTACTGTATCCTGTGTTAAAAGTTTTCTGTATTCAATGTTATAAGGCTTTCGGCTCTGTCACATCTGGAAATTACAGTTTGTCAAAAATCAAAGACACCTTTGCAAGCATATATTGAAGGTTCTAAAAAATATTTAGAGTTTAAATCGGCAAACTTTTAAATATTTCTTCACTTTATCATCATAAATCATTTAACCTATCAATATCAATATAACTGTAACTTGAAACTTAACAAACTTTTGTATATTGACAATTGACACCCTAACCGCCATATTTCCTTCTGTCTTCAGATTATAATGCAACTATTTTGTATCTCCCCTATCTCAATAATTTAGATAATTAATATATAGTGCAAGTAACGCCCTCGCCTTCGGTTCGTGTCTTATAATTTAGATAATTTATATTTATATATAGTAATAGTGCTTCACCGTTTTTTATGTTTAGAGTCTCGGTCATCGTCGATGCGAAAAGGGCGGATCAGCGCTGATATGATTAGTGGGCCCCAAGGAGACTTGAAGCATACTGGACACATTGGTTCAGATGGGAACTTCTTTGGAGACATCGCCTTTTTGAATTCGAAAGTGAGTAATAGTCAGAAGGGTCGACCCTTTACGTTAGGAAGAATTTGTAAAGGTTGACCCTTTTTTTCTCAGTGCTGGGTCCCTAGACAAGTCGTCCCGCCCTATAAACCCGAATCTCCGAACCCAGAGTCCGGCGGATCCGCCTCAAGCTCCAGGTTCCATCTCTCCCACCACAAGTCCTACGGGGACTCCCAGTCCGAGCTTCCGTCCAGTGACACGGTCCCCCTCCTCTCAACAGCCTCTCAGATGAACACAGACACAGGCTCCCAGCGGAATCGAAGGCGCCTCGTCCTGCCTACAACAAGCTCAATGAGCCCGGTTGACATTGACACGGATCACGAGTATCACGAGATCTCGGATGAGGAAAATGAGATCATGGCCAGCTCTCGGGTCAATCGAGGAGCCGGCGGGCTCTCAAATCCAGCTCTCAACTCAGAGTCACAGAGTCCGTTGGATAGTCCACGGTTCGAGGTATGAGTTGTTTTTTTAGTAATCTGTGTGGAATATTTTGGTTTATAGGATGAACTAACGGTGTTTTGCATTCTAGAAATCATTTGAACTGCCGAGCTTAATGGATGAAGTATTTGGAGCTCTACAGAGAGATGAGCAACAACCTGACGAGGCCAATGTCAAGAATGAGCTAAGGGAAATGGCCAGACACAAGAAGAAGTTTGCTACAGTAAGAGCTTAGAATTTTAATGTTTCCTCCAAAATTAATGGATCTTATTATAATCTGTGTTTTCATATTCAATGTGCTGCTTCAAGGTCAAGCCAATCTCGTCCTCAGATCGCAAGACTCTAGACAACGCCATCGCAATTGCTAATGAGCTAGCCAGCCGCTCAATGCAAGACCTCGACCGTCACGGGAAGCACGGAAACAATTCCTTTGATGATCTTTCGTCACCGAGGACCCCTAACTCACCAAACAACCACCGGAAGAAATTCTCATTCATGTTGGGTTCGGGGAAGAATAGCGAGAAGGAGCGGCGGAATTATTCTCAGGAAGCCGCCTCAATCCCTGACATTCAGGTATTTATGGAGTTTCGAAACTTAAAAAACCATATTTCTTGTTGATTTGTTCTCTTTTTATTGTCTTGTGTATTATTTTATTTCTTATTCATTACTAGTCTTCGTTGACGGAGGAGGCAAAGGAGGCCTACAACTCACTCATTGACAAGCCTTCCATAGGCAGCTTAGGTACATTATTGTGATTTTGTCCCTTTTTTTAAAACGTTCTTGTTTAGGTAGTAGTAGCTTAATTTTGGTGAATCCGCTACAGTAAATAGTGGTCAATACATAGCTTGGTTAGTCTATCGCAAGTTGGTCCATCGAGTTGGCTATTCGCAGTAGTGTTGTCCAAACACTGTTGGGTCATAACCTCGCAATGCTATTTATTTACGGGCGTCGTTAAAACTATCCCTATTTACTTAAATGTCTTACTTTTGAAAATAAATTCTATTTCATACGATTCCATTACTAAATCGGTGCTTTTCTGTTGAAATAGATAATTCCGCTGATGCTCTGTAATATATGTACTTATTCTTACCATTATTCGTACCGTTATGAAATCACACTCCAACAGTTTTTTTCTCGTAGGATCTATGAATTGACCTCTATAAACTCTGGGCCACCCAATTATTTTGAAAATACGCGACCTTGTACTCACTTAATTATAATGTTTTGAATTTCCAGGCTTTCTGACCCCGTCCTTTGAGAACAAGTCCTCCTCATTTCATTTCCCGGAGAAGAGTAGCTGTAATTCAAAGAAATCGGATTTCTTTGACAATGAGCCCCTGTCCCCGCCACCCCCGAGTTCCAGCATCTTCCCAAACCCAGGCCCATCCACGTCCTCCGTCTCCAGCCCGACCTCAAACTGCGGTTTTCGGAACCCGACCCTCGCCTCTCGTGGTCGTACGCTGAGCTCTCGGACTGAGACTGAGGACGACGAAGTGGAGGAGGAAGAAGAAGTTGATGGGAACCCGCTCCGACTCCTCCGTTCCATGAACAAGGTGCCCAACGTCCTGCCCCTTCCGCCAAAACCAAGCTCTGGTCCCTTCCCACAACGGCCCCACACGGGCTCCTACTCGACTTCGTCCCGGCATCAGAGGAAGCACCCGCTCCTCATTCCAGGCCGAGTCTCTATTCCATCTGACATTTCAAGCCGAGGCCCGCCGCCCCCGCCCCCCAAACCTCAAAGACAAATATCCACGATTAGTGCCAAACAGACGGCTCAGCCCGAAACCCCCGTTGACAAGAAGTCTGAGGAGGCTGGAACCATTATAATTGGCAGTAGCTCAAATCCAGAGGAGGAACTTCTCCCGAAACCGGACCAAGTCTCAATTCATTCGGGTAGTTTTGAGCATCAGAGCTCTGGCTCCTTCTCCATATCCGAATCCTCAATCCCGCTCTACGAAAATTATGAAACCGAGAGCTCAACAGACCTTTGTAGCGCTGCAGAGAATTTGGATGCAATTTTACAGGAAGCCGTAGACAAGTTGGAGAATCAGAGCTTCCCCGAAATCGACGAGCGGAGAAGTATAGATTTGGTAGAGACCAGGAGGAATTTCGAGGCGAAGGCTTCTAACGAGATTGCAGAAAAGAGCCCACCAGAGCCACGTCCAAGGCCGCCCGTCCCCATGCCCCAGGCTGAAAGCCCGGTAAAGGAACCAAGGAGCTCCAAGCAGAGCCCTGTAAAAGAGCAGAGTCCTCAAGTGGAAGGTCACAAATTTGGTTATCAGCATAGTCGAACGGCGTCGCTTCCCAAGGAACCGGCTCCTGTTCCAGAGAGCCTAGCCAAGGAACCCGTGGCTTTTGGGCTCATTTCGCCCAATGAAAGTGAACCTCAGGCCGCGGCCAAAGAGGCGTCCGCCAGGAATTGGAGCCGAGTGAGTCCAACAAAAGAAGGCCCAGTCAACCTGAGTCCGCTCAAGATTAAAACGGTTCAACGGATCCTGGGCTCATCGGTAAGTGATTGATGCAGTTTATTGTTTGTGATTTAATGGGTTTTAATGGAATTTAACGGTTTAAGTAGTTTATCCCACTTTGTCGCTTAAATCCCATCACACTGGGAAGGCATTAAATGCCAGTAAATCCCGCCCAACAACTCTAAGGAGTTGACCTATATTTATATTTACGTTTGGTCCGGAACAGGCCAACGAGGAAGAGTGCGTCTGGGCCCTTGATATAAGTAATGGGGACTCTGCCCATGCTGTAAAACTCCTTCGGCTGAAGGCCTTGCTCCCCGAGTCCCTCCTGTATCAGGACATTGGGCGGGTCGTGTCAGTTCTTGAAATGTCACACTGGGACGTGGCTCGAGCCTCATCATTTCTTCTAAGTAACTCAGCACCGGCTCCTCTGAGCAGCAGTCGCAGCCCGCTGAGGAAGTCTCTCAGATCTGACCTACTAAATGCAAATAGCGAGGTCCCAGGGGTCTCAAGTGCGTCGAGTAGCAGTAGAAGTAGTGTAGTCAGTATGAGTACTGAGACCCTGTCCAGTGACATAGTTAATTCGAATAGTTCTAGCATTAGTAAGGGCTCGAGGGATTATATTCGGCCAACACGGGTCTAGGCATATGAATATTACACAAGCGTAGGTAGTACTTAGTGTTTTCTGTACTAGAAATACAGACTTATTTAGCTTTAGCTTCCCACTTCCTTGTGAGCTTTTGATGGGCAGATTTTCATAATTTGAGGCGTATTTCTGAAACTGTTGTTTATAAAGTTTGACATCGCGTGCTTTGCCTGAATGAGATTAGGATTATGGTAACTAAATGTTTCAAGCTCAACTCCTTCCTGTACAGACTCTTTGTATAAACGAAAGACTGTGTTCCGGCTCAAGACTCAGGACCATGACAATTGTAAAATATGCTGCGCTGCCATATGTAAATGAATATGGAGATATTCAGTACGTACTGTATGAGTAAATACTGACGAAGTTCAATGTAATTGATGATAATGAATGATCTGGGACTATACTCTTGTATCTGTAGTACTCTTAACTGCTCCAATACTGTATTGCCTTCACTTGTTTGTCTTAACTACTTTGATAAATTGAATATGTTTGCGTGAATAAAAGTATAAAGTTGGGAATACCGAATGATTTATGAGTGTCCGGGTCGTCAGCGAGAGCGCTTCGTATTAGAATTCCAGTCATTTCCGGCCCAGAGTTGCTCAAAGTGTTGAACGTACTTGGGAACAATCCGCCGGTCAGTTGTGATCAGAATGTTCTCACGCTGCTGAGTCACTGACTGTTGAGAAGGGGAGAATTCAGAGGTTATTTTATTATCCGCCAAAGTATTTTGCAGTAGCGCATTGATCGCAAATTTACGGCAAGAGAAACAAGCCTACCACAACGGTCCAGTTCAAGGAGCCCGTGAGAACCGCCTCGTCGTCAATTATTGCGTACTTGTTGTGCATTTCGGTTGAGTAGTCGCTCTTCGGCATGCTCCGAATCGGAACACCTTGTGAAATAAATATATGTATATTTGCCAAACCATTCGTAGTATATATATGGAGTGGCATTAGTTTCAATGCGGTTTTTCGCAGTCTCATAGACCGGTCAAATAGGTCATAATTTGACCATTTACCTGCTCCTCTTAGCCAACTCCCGGCCTTGCCAGGCTGATCCGGTCCCCCATAAGCCGAAAGGTAGGACGTAAAAACCTTGACCTTGACCCCTTCCCGAGCCTTCTCCATAATGGCCGTAAGGAGCGGGGCATAGGTAATGGTCATAACGCAGACCTTGAGGCTCCGCTCGGCACTTCCAATGTAGCCCAGAAGCCTTGAGAACGAGGATCCGGGCTCGTCTGGAAAATAGGATGGGAAGAACAGCGCAGTGTTCCATAATTCAGACGGCTTGCTCGGTGGTGCTGGTGCTGGGTTCGATTGTTCCCCAGCCACTGGGACTGACGCCGCTGGCTTGGAGTTTCTGGAATAGAAACTGTAGAGCAACCTAGCCGAACCTGTGACCCCTCCCGCGCTAATCACTACTAATGCTACTGTAGTCCAACTGCCTAGACCCTTACTTAAAGTCCCACCCATTCCACAATTAATGTTTAGTCAAAGTTAGAACTAGCTATGCTATATTCGATCAAGAATGCTAGTCCGTTGAGTCCTTGCCTTCGTTATTGAGTTATGACTTATGACGATGGCATATACTTTTTATGTATTGTAATTGTAGTAGCCTGCTTCTGCATCAGCATCAGCAGTTCCTGGGACTTGGTATTATAGTAGGAGAGTATGCATTAGGTAATATTTATGTACATGCCGGTAGTATATGTATGTATACATATTACATATCTATATAATATCAAATATTGCTAAGTAATTTGAGGAGGAACAGCAACTAAACACAATAGGCGAGTCAGCAAATTCAATTTGCATTGTTTAGGCAGGGGAATGGGCGCAAATGGTAAATGAGAAGCCTATATTCAATTTGCATAGGATTTTAATTGATGACTGCCCAGAATGAACTAAACTTTTGACTGTAAGCCAAGCATATTATGCACTATTCATACCAAAAATACTTGGCCCAGACGGTGACTGGATTCTAATTGACGACCTTTATTGCACAATACCTTGATTTCTTTACCTGTATCTGCATAATGTTATTTGCCACAAGAATTTAAAGTTTATTTTATGGAGAACATGAACATACCAAGTGCGCGGCACCGTTACGCTGAATATTTTGAACCTTCCCTTCCACTAAGTTCCCTACATGCTTTTAAATGTGATATCTAAACGCACGATTTGAGAATTTTATAGTATCATAATCCAGAGTAATCCGCTCATACTTCCAAATGACTAAGTTAAGCCCAGCGGCGGCTACAGCTTCTTGTACAGCAGAAACAATTTTGTAATTTGGAACAATCCCCAAAGACTTCCCGACCAGCTCAAATGCACCGAACTTTCTTGCCTGTAAGGCGGCCGGCACAAATCTCCAGATAAATTTGTTCTGCTCTAGACAAAAATCCCGATCCCTCCATTCGGCAGCCAAGGTCCAGTCAAAAATACGGATCGACGTCAGGCTGACCCCTTCCACAAAAATCCTTGAAATGTCCTCTCCAGCAAGGTGGACTGATGACAGGAATATGCTTCTCAGAGTTCCCAGGCTCATCGTGCTGAAGTTATGAGTCCGAACAGTACTGCTTAAGGATGGATATTCCGATTGCATGACCATCAATGAGTCTAGGTAACAAGCCTGGGAAAGCTGTGACCAGTCCAATGAGGCAGGATGCTCAGTGTCATTATCGATAGGCACACCGGGTGCGTTGTAGGTCGGAATCAATTGTCGTCCAAGGCCAAAGCCTTCGTCCAACCTCTTTGGGACAATGAGGCGGAGTTCAAGGTCCCGGAGGCTAGAGCCTGACCCCGAAAAAGATGGTTTGAAGAAGTGCCAGCCTAGAACTCTGACCAAGAGCTTGATTTGAATGAGGCGATCTTGGGCGTTGAGGAGAGCACTCCAGTCCAGGAACTCTCTCTTGGACGAAATTGGGATTCGAAGGGAAATCTTGGTCAATTGTCTTGGGAATCGGTACAGTGGCTGGTAGTTGGGTCCCGGCATGGCTCCAACCGCTCGACCCTCCGAGGCCCAGTCATCCACATGGAAGGAAAACTCCTTCAAGGCCGAATTCCGAACCAAGCATTTCAGGGTTTCGGAATAGAGGGTCTCCATATATCTATTTGAAATGGTCCAGTAGATGTCAAGAGTGGTGAGGGAGTTGTAGGAGCGGAGGACTCGTTGTAGATTTCCCACTCCGGCCGGCTCACCGAACTCCTCGTGAATGTTGAGAAGGAGTCGACGGAGCAACAATGGATTCTTGAATATCACGTCCTGGTAATGACTCATTATGTCTGAGCTAAAACCCAATTCCAGACTCCGCAGAACTACGCTTTGGAGCCACTCGGTCCTCTCGGCAACGAATGGGGCCTTGTTTTTGATCACAATGCTGATTCCAGTGACTTGCTCGATTTCCCATTTGAACAGTGAACAGACCTGCCGCAGAGTTCGATGGTCTGCTGAGGGAACATGCTCCCAAATCAGTGATCGGACCTGTACGAAAATTCAAATAAATATAATTATCTAAGAGAATATTTAGAAATAATTTTCCCGAAAACGCCTCATATGTTGCAAACACTTACCTCGGCTGGAATGGAGAGAAGATTCGTTTCACAGGTCGCAGGGTGCTGAGCCTCATCTTCCTCAATGTCAGGCGATTTGTAGGAAACCAAAGTTCCGTTAAGTCCCAAACGTAGGTGCGTGTATGTCTGTGGATCGCTTGGCATCCATATTATTACGTGAAGCGTTCTCAAGCACTTGCAAGCATTTAGGGCCTGCTTCAAGGTTTCCACGTCTGCCGGTTCGGTGAATTGAGCCCCGCGTATAAGTAGGATTAGTTCGCGGAGCAGCAGTGGATTTTTCAGCGGGATCTCGCGGTAGTGCAGCACTCTCCATTCCAGGCTCCTCATA
>JAQFZY010001414.1:0-15817 GCA_034696285.1 Hypogastrura burkilli | reverse complement strand
AATTAAATGAAGTGTTTAACTCTGGATAAATCTTGTTTCCTCCTTTGTAGGGCACATCCGCTCAGGGTGAATTTGCAATTTTTCCTGGTGCATTTTTTATTGTAATACGAATAGGCCTCTAGTTATGTGAAGATGGGTGTTATGTCTATTAATAGTAAGTTCTGTTAGGTCACGCTATATTGTACAATTCAATTCGGGCGGGCTTTAGGTATAGCTACAGCATATTAATTTTGGTTATGCTAAGGGTTATGCCGAACTATATTAATTTAGCTTAGGCTAGGTGCCAGGGCAATAGTTACATTAAATTATAGGTAGGTTAGATATGTACTCACATTAGGTTAGGTTTGGCATCCTTGAGTTATTATTTAAAATTCAATAAGCCGGTTTTAAAGTTCCGGTTTGCAATGGCAGTTTGCCAGTGTCACTCTAAACCGATCCGAATACATTTATTCGCCATACCAACAGTTAGGATTTTGCAATCAATACCAAACTTTATTTCATTGTTTTTTATCGACACTTCAGGCTCTGTGATCCAGTACTCAACGAGGATGCCGTGTTCCAGTTCGGCATGTCCCGAGTCCACAGTGCCTTCGAAGCCGGTCGGAGTCCCTGGGAGCTCATGCTTGTTCCACACACGGAGATCGAGGCCTGCACGGTCCTCCTAAGGATCCACCACGCTCTTGGAGACGGTATGTCAATTATCAAGATGTTTGACTTTATGGTTGACGGCGGGAAGCTCCCAATGCCCAAAGCCACGCCGCCCATGAATCGCTCAATTTGCGGAAAGCTTGCGCTCCCGCTCCGGGCCGCCTACGAGCTCTCGCTCCAGAGCCTCCAGCCGGTAGATACCAACGCATGGCATCTTCCAATGGAGAAGCTCCTCCGGAGGCCCAATGCGACCCTATCCCCCAAAGTCCCCCTGAAAGAAGTTAAGGCCATTAAGAAGGAAACTGGAGCCAGCTTCGCAGGCCTTGTTCTGGCCTCTTTTGCTGGCGGGCTAAGAGCCTTTATGCTAGAAAATGGATTTGAGGTTCCGGAGTGCATTACGTGTGCGGCAGCTTTACCCTTTCCAGGACATCCGGACAAGATGCGGAATCATTTGTGAGTGACACTGACATTGTTATTGGTAATTCTTATAATATGATCAACCGATGCGATTATTCGTAATAATTAATTATGGAATAGGACCGCCATCTTCGTACCACTCCCGTTAGGAGATATGAAACCATCAGAAAGGTTACAGGCAATCGAGATGAGCTTCGAAGAACTCCGACACAGTAATATTCCGATTGGAAGTTTCTACGGCTTGAAGCTGAACGGAGCCCTTCCTGTGCCACTTATCAAACTTACGGCCGCGGGATTTAGCCCAACGGCCGGAGTCGCGAATTTCCCGGGGCCAACCGACCCGGTTAGCTTTGGGAACCGGCCTATAACATCCATTTGGGCAGGTGGCGGGTTTCCACAGCGTGCAGGTATAAATGTAATATTACCTTTATATTTGCCTCATCTCCGAGTTATTTATCATGCCAGTATTAATTTATTAACATATGCCTGGTGGAATTTGTGTCTAATAGTATTGCTTTCCTTACAAGGCGTAACATGCTGCTCCATCAGTTACAAGGAAGATTTCAGACTATCAGTTGCAATTGATGAAGCCATCGTGCCGCAAAGTGTACCAGCATCAAATCTAGTACAGTTAATAATTAGGGAAATGAAGGCTTTCGCTATGAAGTCACAAGCGTAGTGTTGATTATTATTACATATTATATTATATATTATATGACATAGATAACACATATTATATGACATAGATACCTATACGTTTCTCGGAATACGTATATGACGTATGAAGAATACAATACGTCGAATTGCATTTGACGTATTGTATCCTTCGTATGTCATCAACTCGTATATATGTATAAAAATAGTAACACTAAAATACGAAGTGGAACGGAAGCGGTCAAGTCTGTTTTTAGAAACTGAATCAGTCGGGTTTTAACTGTATATGGAATAACCGTAGTATGCAACGTAATTCTATATTGGAAAAACAGCCGCAAATATGTTTTATACATAGGGAAATTCGCACAATTTGACAGCAAGTTCGTAATGGTTGTAGTTTTTGAAGCTTAAAATATATATTTTGAACATAATATTAAATATTACGGTATTATCTCATATTCAAACTTTTTAACGAAATGTTGCAGCAAGATGATGATTGTATGGACTAAAATGCCAATTACAACAATTGGGACCGCTATTGTTTTAACAAAACGTCGACTACGGTATTTTATTCAACCCAATAAGATGTACAAGTCGCAAAACTATGATACATAACTTTTTTTAACATCAACTAATATGTGACGGGTCGGGGTAACTTACGACCTGTCGCTATAAAACTTTCACAAAACTTTCTTTCCGCAGCGTTCTGGGTGAGAAGATCTGATTTATTGTTGGTTTACTTACTTTAAGCTTTCACAATTGGTTCGGATATATTACTGTTAAGACCAATTGTTTTACAGGCTTGTTATAGTGTTTTGGGACCGGCAATCAAGAGCCTCATTTTCGGTTTCGACAGGCCCTTTTATACTGCTCGCTCCGTACTCATTTGTTCCAAGCCACAGATCGGGTTAACTGTTGGCTGAGTCGGGTTAGCAATGGTCCCGTTGTAACTCGTTTTCCTGTCACAGATTTGGTTAACTGTGGGCTGTGTGAGGTTGGCAATGGTCCCGTTGTAACTGTTTTTTCTGGCTCGAATCTGGGAAAGATGACCGGGCGTGCCAGATAGGACGGATCTGGTTTTTAGAGGTTCATGCCAATCTTGTTTTTAGATTTCATATTGCTTACGTCTGGTTCCGGATGTAATATACACCCCGACTGCCAGAAAAGGGAAAAATTTATGTATATAGATTTTTTCTTATAAGTCTAAACAAACGCGGGTAAGAACTCGATAGCTTAAGTTAGACAGTGTTCTACAATTTTTGTTTTATTTCGATTGAGAATATCTCTACTTACTTAAGCAATAAAATTAAAATATATGTAGAGTAATTGATTGGGATTCATGTGGTGTGTCCGTCGGTAATATCTGTTGGGCATTGACACGTGGTTGGTAAGAGGGAGGCATGTTTGAGACAGCGGACAGTGGAGGAGTAAATAGTTTATTTAAATCTCAACGGAAGAAGGCGGCTTCGGCGGGGGCTGCTTCTTCTTTCTGATACTGGCAGTAGGAGTGAAACACACGATCCCTTCAGTTTCTGTAAGTTTGGGACCATGAACTAGCATCTTTGTTGTTGAGACGGGATCAGGTAGTTGGCTTGTGTTTGGTGAATCTAGTTCCGGCGGTGCAGCTTTTCCATCTTTTGTTGGAATTGGATCGTTAAAAGTAAGTCATCTGGCTGGAGGTTTTTGAACTCGAAGATTTAGATAACTCTGTGCGGCGGGATACTCGTTCATTAAGTGTGCGGTCGTCCTTGACGCTGTATTACACTGGTTCATTCTTAAGCTTGTAAAGTAGTCCTAGCATAGCGCGTTTTTCTTCCAAAGCTGAGAAACTTACAAGAACATGTTTTTTTTGTCAAAGGCATCTGATCTTCCTAGTAGCCTAATCTCCACAGGCGTGACGCTGAGTCCGATGTTCTTTCCCAAAAATGAATTCACAGACTCCTATATTTCTGCATTCGAGCTCAAGTCTTGATGCAATCCATGAATTATAACATTACACCTACATGAGTGTGGACTTCTCTGCTCCGTCTTCTGTTTGTTAGCTGGGTGGAGAGAAGAATCCTTTTCAATATTATGGATTGTTCGGTCAACATAGCTTTTTACTTGTTTTAATATGCTTACTTCTGTCCCATTGTTGTGAGTCAATAACTCCTGAATCGCACAACAGAGCTCAACGGGTAGTAGTGAATCCTTGTTTCTGTTGTTTGCACCGACCATTGTAGTTTTGCTCGTAGGTTTACAGAATATACGAACTTATGTTTTTGAATCTGAATAAGCAGAATCCTTTAGTTACTTTTACCGCGTTCGGGGCCCTCTTGTTAATGTTTCGATGGACAGTTTTGCAGTTTTCCGTTCACTCATACACTGCAGCTCCAGGTATTTTGATGACGCTGGTGGAGCGGGCGGGAGACTTAACGCGAGTACTACTGTATCCATGGACAGGCTGAGATGAGTGGTAGAGCTTCAATTTTAAGGCCTGGTTCGTTCCATACGGCTAGAAAACCAGATACCGGATGCGGAAGTTCGGATGATTCAAGGGTTTTGGCACCTATGTTACGGGTCGAGAGAACTTACGACCTGTCGCTATAAAACTTTCACAACACTTTCTTTCAGCAGCGTTCTGGGTTATAAGATCTGATTTATTGTTGGTTTACGTACTTTAAGGTTTCACAATTGGTTCGGATATATTACTGTTAAGACCAATTGTTTCACTGGCTAGTTACAATGTTTTGGGACCGGCGATCAAGAGCCTCGTTTTCCGTTTCGACAGGCCCTCTTGTACTGCTCGCTCCGTACTCATTTGTCCCAAGCCACAGATCGGAGTAACTGTGGGCTGAGTGTGGTTGGCAATGGTCACGTTGTAACTCGTTTTCCTGTCACAGATTTGGTTAACTGTGCGCTGCGTGATTTTGTGCTGAACTAGCTAACTGTGCGCTGAACTGGTTTTTCTGGCCCGAATTTGGGAGAGATGACTGGGCGTGTCAGATAGGACGGGCATGGTTTTTGGAGTTTTATGCCAATCTTGTTTTTAGATTTCATATTGCTTACGTCTGGTTCCGGATGCAACATAATAGTGGTGACTTTTAAATAGCTTTCTGAAAAATCTTTATAGAATTACGAGTGATTAAGGAATATATCTCATAACAAAAATTCCAAAGGAAATCTAAGATCGATGTATTGCTTCTGTCAGGTTATTGTCTACAAAAAATATAAAACGTAGCTTCAGGTATAACGGCAGGTGTTAAATCGTGTATATATAAACAATAATATGTACCGGCTCTATTTAGCCAACTGTTGAAGAACTTCAAAGTTTAGTCAGTTGGTTACGTTCTGTAAGAAACGCAAGGTCGTTGTCTTTATTGTAGCTAATTTTTGGCAATCACATATCACCCTCTAAACTCTAACTCATTATAAACTATAATACTGCCACAGCAAATCTGTCTACGACTACTGCACTTATATGTTATAAATCGGATCTTTCGTTACGTGGTCTTAAGGGCATGAAGGAAAAGTCTCCAGTGGAAGAGTTGTGGAGAGGCTCCTACCAGCCCCAGACTCAATGACTTCGAACGAACTTGTATAATTCCGTCTCTCAGTTGTTTTGGGTTTATTCTTTTGCTTACTTTTGAATTCGTTACAGTGTTGGGTTCGGATTCGGGTTCGCTTGGAATCTTAAAGGATTTTGGTGATAGTTTTTGCAAATATTAAATCCTATTGTAACTTAATTTATTATTTGTAAGTATAAGTATGCATATCTATATATTAACCTATTTATTATTCCACTGATTTACATAATTTCGCTTCGGCGTGAAGTAGAGCACTAGTCCTCCTGGTTCTCACATAGAGAAAGTTGACTGGCATAAATTACCGATTCCATGTGCCCTGTTGCTATAGACGCGTTGTAGAGTTCGTCAAAGCTGGCCGTGATTGGAACATTGTAGTCGGTTTTGTTGTTCAATTCAGGGTCGTGTATTTGGTGAGCCAGGACCAGGCGGACGAGTGCCTTCCTTTCCTCGTACCTGTAAGGGCAGAATACAGAGGAGATTACTGTGTCGATATTCGGGCATCTAATTGACGCAGCAGAGAGTAAGCAACTCGTTTTTGTACTCCCCGCGGTGACAGGTCACATTTCCGCTATATCGGATGTGTGCTCCCCAAAACGTTACACCGCGCTTTGCGCTGGCATCATAGTACTTAAGCGCAAAAGGACAAGGGTTCTGCAAGTCCACATTCGGGATAGCAGCAGTCGTCAGGTCGGTTTCGTTGATGTTTACGTTAATTTGACGAATATGGTAATTGTAGACCCTGGAATATGTGGTACCAGGCCAAGAATAATATGCCGATGTCTTCACATCAGTAGCATTTATATAAATGCTATTCAGTTTTATTGCAGTTCCAACGAATTTACCTAATTGGGTTACCTGTGAAGTCTTGCTTTTCTAACACTAGTCGTTTGCAAACCGTTACATTGAGTGGAACCGGCGTTTCCGAATACTCACGTGTTTGGTGCACAAAAAACCAGAAGGTTTTTTCTTCGTCGTGGCGTACGGCCCAACATTCGTATCCGGGAACCGTTGGTCCCAATATGTGTGACGTTATTACCGTTGCAAGCATCAGTATGGCTGGGGCAGCGTCATAGGAGCAGTTGGCTGGGTCTATTGGCAGTTTCAATAGATTCTTCAGAACCCAGTATGAGAGTTGATTTGGATTTTGCATTGTGTGGACTTCCCGGTTTAGTTGTTGGAAGCTGCTGTGAATATAAATATCATTAATTACGGGTTTTTCGTCTAAGGCTGTGAGTATTTCGTCACTAATGTCCAAGATTTGGCTTCGGACGTTTAGCTGGTTCCGGACGGTTAGGAAAAAGAGAAGTAGGTTGACGAATAGTATTCTTGAGCATGAGAGAAAACAGCTTATAATTCAATATTATTACTCTATCTATGTCAAAATTTAAGTCTATATTATTCCTGTATCTATTTCAAAATTTAGGTCAATATTATTCCTGTATCTCTTTCATAATTTTGAAATGGTCAGGTTAAAAGGTTAGTCGGTTAGAGAGCATTTCATACATAATGAGCAGTGGGAAAAATCTTTTGGTTATCATATTGTCGTGTTGAAATCTTATTCGTAGCCCCATTGGTCATCGGGATCGTACCGTGGGAAATGGTCAAAACGGAATTGAGGAGAGGGGAGGGTTCGCGGTGTGGTTGGGAAAAAGGCGCGAAAATGCTTTTGCAAATGTGAAAAGTCGCGACTTTTAATTCTATTTAGTATTACTGAAGCCGTGGGTTCGTATTACCGTTGGGGGGTAAATGAGGTTTCCTTTAAGAGGGTAAATAATAAGGTCCTATCGTTGGTTAGAGTAATATCTGAAATGTATGTACGAGAATTTTGAAAAAAATTAAATATTTTCCGCTGGACCTCGTCTGGGTCCAATTTATGGCTTGTCCGGATTGCTAATTACAAGTTTTCCAGATTTTTCGTGGTACCATTTTCAGAGTCTTCATTACTAGAATTTGTACCTGAGGTCTTATCTTCTGAGTTCTTAAATTCTGAGTATCATAACTCTCGACTTGATCGGGTGTCAAAAAATATCACGGCAATAGTCGACTCTTGGGAGACCGCGGGATGAAAAAAAGGTAGCCACGTGTACCTATCATGGTAAAATTTTGAACATCCGGTTTGAAATGGGAAAACCATGTATGCAATTTTTTTTAAAAAAAGTTTGTTTTGGGCTATTATTAAGTGTCCCAAAAAATCGTCCTTACGCAACTGTACCCTGTATGCGTACAGTAGGTGTTCTAACTCAATACAGTCGCACTGTCCACAAATTTTGATCATTATTGACTCAATGCGATCATCTTTTAACGGGGCAAATGGAAATTTCCGTAGGTTTCCCCAGGGTGTGTGAGTTAAAGCTATGGCAAGGTCGGTGCCTGTTAATCCGTGGGCGGCAATGCTAACCGCCATGTATTCATGCGTCGGGGGTCGGGAGCGCGGATTAGCGCTACATGGGCCCGTGGGAAGGAAGCGCAGTTTCTTATAAAAAGCGAGTAACTGCAAAGAGCGTGGCGTGTATGTTGGCTTGTTATGCGAATTTGTAACTGAGTTTTTGAGATTTCTCTTAAAATTTTCGTAGGGCCATGGCGGCTGAAATAACGGTCTATGCGCTGCAAAATGTTTATTAGCAAAAACCGCGAGTTCCTTTCGTATACGGCGTTTATTCAAGATCTTCAGTTTGTGAGTGAAGTTGTTCAAAGGCTGTAGCTTGAAAGGAAAAAAATTAAAAAGAATCTTTCAGCAAATTTTACCATCATTCTGAAGAATTCATTCCGTGCAGAGCAAAAGGGTATAAGTTTAATAGCTAGAGAGAAAAAATGTGGCAAAAGATGTGTGGGAATCATTCTACTGATTACGAAATGGAACGCAAGTAGAGGCCAAGCAGAGCCAGTCAGAATCCAAGTTTTTTGTGCCTCGAATTGTACATGTAGTGATGGAAAAGTAGAGAGAATAGCTAGTGTATTAAGGCTGACTATGGTGATGGTTGTGCCCTTGGGGTTCGTTATAACTTCGATTTTTTGCTCTTCCTTGATCCCTGTATACCTGGCCTGAGAATTGCAGAATCATGCATTTATGTGAAGGAAAGTCGAGTGAATCAACTTCTGCCTGTGCGAGGGCCTCGGGGAAGAATGTGAATGAAGTGTTGTGTAAGCTGAACTTAAACTTGTTTGGGGGAGACTGTATAGGTATATCCAGGCTAAGGACTGTTTTTACTATTTTATGGACCTGTACTATGTTTGTAATGAACTGATCGCGTGTTAGGCATATGTCCACGGAGACTTCTTCCTCAGTTCCTGGCTGGAAAGAAATTACGGCTTTAAATCTTCGAATATGTGACATAGTTTCTACCTGTTGATAGGCATTTAAGTTGATAGGTTAAATCGTTATATTTTTTGAAGATTTCATATCGTCCTTCGTAAAATGCTAACCATTTAGTAGAGACTCCGGGTATTTTATGAATATTCTGTGGAAAGTGTAGGGTAACTATTTGACCTATTTCATATGACCTCGGAGCGTGACCTTGAATAACTCTTTCTTGTGTTTTCCTTTGTTCTTGAGCCATGAATTGGCGGACAAAGTCCCATATGCGTTGGAGATGGTCCTTGTTTTCTCGGACGCTAAGTGTGGTCGTACGTGCCTCAGTTTCGTCTAACTGGAACTCATTTGGATATCTAGGGATTCTTCCATATAGAACTTCGAATAGACTAAGGCCTTCTAATCCACTGTGACGTGCAATATTGTATGAGAAATTCAAGCTATGCAATGAATCATCCCAATCGTTGTATTGAGTGTTGAGGTAATGTTTAATGATGTGCACTGCAGTTTGATTGTTGCGCTCAATGGTGGCGTTCAATCGGCAGTTGTACATACTGGTATGCCGTAACTGTATCTTTAGCCTCTTTGCGTGACTATGTACTAGTTGTGCGATGAATTGCGGCCCGTTGTCGACTACAATCTTTGTTCGTGCTTCTAATTGCATAAAAATGCGTCTCTAAAAAAATCAGCAATAACTGGATCTGCTGTATCGTTTAAAGCTTCCCATATTGCCCATTAAGAGAGTAAGCAGATGGCATTAATGAAATATGTCTTTCCGGAGGCGCTCGGGTTGAGTGGTCCTACCAAATCAGCACTGCATACATCTGTTGGTTGATGCGGGATAAGCATTCGTCCAGGAAGACCTCGGATTCTGCCAGATTGTCGTTTCAGTCTGGTGCAACTGTCACATGCCAGAATGTACTTCTTTACGTCCGCCTTCATGGTTGGCCAATATAATTTCTGGTTTATTTTTTTTCAAAGTTCTTCGTAACGCCTAGATAAGCGCCAATAGAAGGACTGTTGTGAAATGCATACAAGATGGTGGAAACCATTGACTGTGGAACGTATGGTTTAGCGAAACGCTCCTGAAGATTCACTAAAATAAGTTGTCTAATTGCGAATCGTGCTGTGTGTTCCGGTTCTTTCTGGTCCAGGAGTTGAATTATGTTCTGACAACCCTGGTCGGCTAATTGAACTTCATGCAAATTTGCAATATGATTCAAGAGGACCGGAAAAGTATCTTCTGTCTTCCTGAATGGATTTGGAATAGTAATGTCTGGAATCTCGAACAAATGCTCGGGTGCTATCTCAGGTGCATGCGTATCACGAGAGAGATAATCCGGCAGGGCTATTTGTGTGCCTTTTCTATACGCAATGTCATAATCATAGTCCTGTAGGTGTAAGCTCCATAGTTTCATGCGGGAAACTCGTTGTTTTTTACGAGATCCGTATTTAGGAAAAGATACCGGACGGGAGTGCGTGTATACCGTAAAATGAATTCCGAATAGGTAGCATTGGAGTGAAAGGGCCAGTGCCAAGAACTCAAGTTCTACTGCTGCGTAGTTTTTTTGTGCCTAATTCAAAGAAGTAGAAAAATAAACGATTAGTACAAGTGTTCTGTCTTCAGTTTCCTGGAGAAGAGCAGAACCCAAAGCCACTTTCAAAGCGTCAGTTACTAGTATGGTTTTCAATTCTGATTGAAACCATCGACGGAGCTGGGTTCTGATTGTATTTGTTTTAATTTGTCAAATGCAGCATGCTGATCTTCCTTCCATTAAAAAGGTGTATTTTTCAATTGTAGAGCTCTCAAGCGAGCAGTAAGGTTGGAAATACTCTTGCAAAACCAGGCACACATACCAAGAAAACGTAAAAGGGGCTTCACATTGGCAGGTGCTGGGGAAATCAGAACGGCTACCGTAGATTCTGGGTTTAGATGGATTCCTTCTTGATCTAAGATACAGCCTAAGACTGTGAGTCTTTTTCAATTGAAATTACATTTGTCAATTTTAAGTAGGGCGTTTGATTCTAAGGCGTTGGAAGGCTATTCTGAGGTGTGAAATATGTTCCATGATTGTGGAGCTTGCGAAAATCAAATCGTCTATATAAGCATTTAGAACTTTTCCTAAAAGACCTTCAAAAATTTTATGTATTGCCATTACAAATGCACGGGCACTGTCTCTAGCTCCAAAAAAAAACAACAGTTGGACGGTATTGACCGTTAAACGACACGAAGGATAGGATATCTCTTGAATCTTCATAGAGTTGCATTTGGTGGTAACCGCTAGTGAGGTCTAATTGACTCATGCGTTCCTTGCGATTGGCTAACCAGAAAAAAGTTTTAATAGTTTGGATGGGGAAGGCTGAGTCTATGATGTATTTGAGTATGGTCGAGCGTCAGGTATAATTTTAATTGAATGTTTGTAGCAATTTATAAATATGGTTTCACCGTTACTCGAGAGAAAACATTATTAAAATCTATTAGGAGATCTTCTAAAAGGAGCGTTTCATAAGGTGGGGATTCAGGATTTATGCGTGCAAGGATAGCGAGAATGTGTTACTGTGTATCGTGTTCGTATTTAGTTAAGTCATTCTGAGGTGTGGTTATGGAATATGAGATGGTACGAAATTTGTCTCCGACTCTAATCATTGAGTGTTTTGTGTCACTAATTGGGGCGGTATCAAGGTGCATATTTTCAAGCTCGATTTGTGAAGTCTGGCTGACCTGCAGTGGCAGTGGATTGTCGCAATCCTCCAGGCTTGTTTATTCTCTTTGCTCTCTATTTATAGTCGACTCTCTTTTTTTACTTTTTTTATTTGTCTCTGTGTGTAGGTCTTTATATGTGTTAAAATTGGGGACGGTCAATCCGTTGTTTGAGAGACAGGCTTGTTGCAACAAAGCTGCCTCAACGGATTTGGTACCGGACTGTACCCCTAGGTTAGTGCTGACAGGTGAAGCTGAGGGTCTAACATTAAGATTCCTACCTTCTGTAGCTAGGAATGCAGAATCAAGTTGTGCATAATGAAGCGTGCTGTCCTGGGCTATAGCACTGGTTACTATCTCGGAGGCTGGTCTATATGGCCTGGGGGATCTGATCACATTAGACGGTGTGTCTATGTCGATTGAGATAATATGCACGCTTAGTGTAGATTCGTCCTTTAGTGTGTATTGAGAGTCTTCGTTTTGTTTGTTGCAGATGCCAATTCGCATTATAGGAAGGCGGAGTCCCTTCCATTGTATTACCATGTCCTCATAATGATGATTTGATTTATTTGACTTAGCCGTAGCTCTATCAAAATCATTATATGTCCTCATATAAAGTAATGACTTTATGAGTTAAGAGGAAATCATTTCCTAAGAGACAGATGTACAGATTGAAATTGTCTAGACAGAAGAATGTATGAGCTACTGAGGTGTTGTTAAAATTAAGAATCATTCTCACTGTCCCTAGTACTTGTACCATGTCAGCTCCAATTCCCGATAGAAGAAATGGTTTTTCTAATGCCTGAATGTTGCTTGGCTTCACGAGGTAAGAGTCAATTCAGGATGTGCTACTACCTGAATCTAATATGATAGTTTGTAATGTATTGTTTATGACGCCCTTTATACGTAAGAGACCTATGATGCGGCCGATGTTTAGAATTATATAAGGTGTGGATGAAGGTTTGCCTGTACTGCATTGGGGGCAGCAGTTGAGGAACATTATAGTATTACTTGCCGGCTTAGGATGGGCTTAAGTAACTGGTGTGTGATTCATGTGTGTCTTGCCTCTCGTAACTTGCTGGACATAGGGCATGAGCTTGAAGGGAATACAAGGTGGTTTGGTCAGAAGATGAGTAAGAGTCGTGTCGTACATGGGCAGATTTTTTGCAAAGGGGGTCGACTTGATTAGTTAGGGAAGTAAAAGCTGTTCGTTCAATGCAGTTGGTTGTTGTAAGTGGGGTTCCTACTGTGGGAGTGGCATGGGATTGGAGATCGGATGTGGCGGAACCTGTTCTTGTTGGTTGGTTGTTGGGTTCCAATTTTTCTGCCTGTTGGGGTCCTGACCTCGATTCAACATTCCATGTCCTTGTGGGCGGAGAGGCATACCCCACGGCCCCTGCCCCTGACCATTTAAAAATATGCAATGCTTTGTTTCGTGCCTACCCCATTTATGGTACTAACACCACTACGAATTGGGGCGGTAATTATTGTCTGGGCCATTGCTCGAGCTCTGTTGTGTCTGATGACCTGGTTCTATATATGGACTATAGTATATATATAGTCGAAAGCGATGCGGTCCTTTGCAGTTATAACACTGTAATGGTCGTTTCGCAGCTGTATTTGGTGCATTCAGTCTGGGACGCCTTTCAGAGAAATTATTATTTTGGAAAGCCTGTCTGTTGTATGGTGGTCTGTTCCCTATCTGGGTTACTAATGCCGTTAATGTGTCTAGCTTCTCATAGGTGGATTTTTTCAGGTTTTGCTGTCCTCATTTTTGCGATTGCTGCCACATCTTCCTAATCTGCTAACAAATATTGCGTGTGTTAAACTCGTGCAATATAGTGTAGTGACAATATGAATTATACGTAATTTGGAAAAGGAATATTACTTTACTTATATATTACTGTATGTGGTTTACGTCTTCTATTCGTCTTATGAGTGGAGAAAGAAACACTGCGGACCCTTACTGCTATTGGTATAGGGACCCTTAAAGATATTTTATTTATATATAAGCAGGAAACCTGAATAGGGATTGAGTTAAGTGTCCAGTAAGACAGTGCCGGACGTAAGTTTATGATCGAATACAGTGAAAGTCTAAATGTTTTCTATATTATAGCCTATTACTCCAAAAGTAGAAATATTTGAGAACGTTAATAAGAAATTCAGTAAATTTTGGGTCAGCGTGAAGGTTGTAAACTCTTCAGTTGGAGTCCGCGAATATAGTATGAAGCGTGAATTGAGTTAGTATGAGGATACTATCGTGATTCTGAAAAAATTTGAATAAAACTCCTTTGAATCGGTCTTCGACAGGCGCTTCGTCGAACAATTCCCATTAGAAATTTGTGAACGCGGGAAGGTGTGTTTAAGTAGGTTGCGTAAATCATTAGTTAAATACAACAATAAAGAGCTTAGTATATTACCCTGAGACTGTCACTTTGTACGACAATACACGAGTATGATTCGAATGTGTAATTGTTGCTCATCCACACTGGAGATTATTGTTTATATATATTATTGTATTTATTTATTATTGTGTTTATTATTGTATATTATCGTTTAGTATTTCGCAAAATTAACTTTTAAATCGTAATAATTCGAACGTAATATCAATTAAAAGTTACACAAAGGGCCGCCGGATTCCTAGTGGCGCTAAGTCTGATTATATCTGGTCTCATATTTATTTGTGCCCTATGGAAAATAAATCACGTGGCCTTGACTACGTAGAACTCGATTTTTGCGCGAAATTAATTGAGATTAGAGATTCCTGTGATTCGTTGAAGTACTTGGGAGAGTCAAGCCCGTTCATGAGCTGTCGCTGTAGGTCCAATACGAGCCACTATTTTGGATGTAAGGTAACAGAGGCAGTCTCAATTCAGCTGCTTGTTTGGCTTGACATGATTCAGAAAATTGAATCTCTTATACTACTTCGTTGGTATAAAGCTTGGGTTGTAAAGCTTGGGTCCAAAAAGGCGCTGAAGAGTAGAGTAGAGTAGAGCTGTACTTACGCTGCGCAGCCAGCTGAAGTCGTAGATAGAAATGTAAACGATTTGGATTTCTAACCCCGGATCCGGCCTTCGTATGACCAATCGTCCTGAGCGATTAGAGAGACATTGAGTGAAATATACTGATCTGATTTCTAGTCACCGAAGTCTCTGAATTTAACACAACCGGAAATAGTTTCGAAACTGAGGTGATATAATTGTCGATCATCAAGTGAAATGTAATATTATACTTCACGGCAGCCATATGATTAGATTTCAACTAGTGGCCTACCGGTCCTTTAGATTTGAGAGTTGTCCCTGAACATGCATGGAATATACTTGTGAGTTGTGTATCCGGTCTAGTATCGCATCTAAGGTGAAGTAAATTCCGAACCTACTGTGATTCCGTACTAGTTGGCCTACCGGTTTGGGTCAGGATGATAGTTTCGTTTGAGTCGCATGCTCAGGAAATGTTGGTTTAATAGTGATAAGACCAGAGCAAATAGAAATAATGATAGAAATTTGTCATGAAATTACGGACGAAGTCCCAAGTTTTTTGAAGATGAGTTTTATGTTCTAAGATATCCTCTGGGTACTGCTTTACTTTATCATTTAGTTGGAATTCGTTTGGAAATCTGGGGATTCGGCCGAATAATACTTCGTAAGGGCTCTTCCCACCTAGTCCTTTATGAGGGGATATATTGTAACAAAAATTAAGAACTTCTAACTTCTTGTCCCAAGTGTTGTATTTTTTGTTCAAATAATGCTTGATTATGTGGGAAACAGACTGATTATTTCTTTCTACTACCGCATTTGATCTGGAATTATAAAGGCTTGTATGTCTGAGCTGTACCTGGAATAGTTCAGCGTGTGAATGTAAAAGCTGAGCTACGAATTGCGGCCCATTATCTACCTGTATTGATTTTGGGAAACCGAAACGTAGAAATATTTGGCTTTCTAGGAATTTTGCCACAGTACTTGCTGTAATGTTAGATAAGGGTTGCCATACTGCCCATTTACTCAGCATATCGACTGCGTTAATTATGTACATATTGTGTTGACCTGTCTGATTGTAGGGTCCTATTATGTCTACGGCCCATACTTCTGCGGGTGCTTGAGGGATGAGCATTTTGCCTGGCATTCCTGGGATTCTACCATAGTGTCTTTTCAAAGTACTACAACTTTCACAACATGTAATGAAACGTTGTACGTCTGGTTTCATAGAAGGCCAGTAGAATCGTTGTTCTAACTTGCTAAATGTTTTTGAAAAACCTGAATGAGCTCCTATTCCTGCACTGGAATGGAATTCGCTAAGTATGGTATGAACCATACAGTGAGGTGCGTATGGTCGTGAATATCCTTTCTGAATATTAACTAGAATATTTTGTCCTACGGCGTAGCGCTTAGTTATCTTTGTATCCTTTTTATGAAGTAATTCCAGTATTTTTTGGCAATTAGCGTCCGCTAGTTGGACTTCATGAAGGTTTGCTATATGATTAATTAAGATGGGGATAGCTTCTTCTTCTGCCTGTTGGAATGG
>JAQFZY010001413.1:0-15821 GCA_034696285.1 Hypogastrura burkilli | reverse complement strand
TTCATTTAAAAAAATCTGACACACGGATTTGCATGAAACTCATTATTATTATGGCTCCGCTTACGCTCCGCCAATAAAAAACATGTTTTAAACAATAAAAAGCGGTATTTTTGCTTGTTATTAAAAAAACGTTTTTTATAAAAAAAACATGTTTTCAACAATAAAAAACTGTTTTTTTTGTTTTTTTCCAACCCTGTTTGGACCCCGTATCTTCCTTTGATCCTTTGTGCAACATATTTAGCCTGATTAAAAACGCGAGTCGCGGTAAAGCGAAGGACGAATATGTACAGGACCAAAACAGGGAAGCTAGGCTAACATTCTTGAGATCTTTCTGTACTCTGCCATACAATCTCACTTCAGCACGAGGTGTCGGAGTTTTTACACCCAAAAAAGGGGTCCCATGAGCTCCTCTCCAGCGGGTAAACTGGGAAGCTATTTTGTGAAGGAACTCATGGGGCCCATTTTGTGGGTGTAAAAACTCCGACACCTCGTGCTGAAGTTAGATTGTATGGCACAATACGTAGGCGCCACAATGGTAGGGTTCGGACTCTGCTATTTGCGGTTTAGTAAGAATCTGGAATTTTGTTGTCTTTAACTGTGCCCTTTTACATTTACAACCAGTTTTTATGACTTTGAGCAAAAGTGAAAATCGCATGTATTGTACAGAGAAACATTGAAAACTCAAACATAGCTTTATGTATCCGGAAGTGCGTTTTATATGTTCTAATTGTAATGGGTGATATTCAAGGGTTAGCTAATTTTGACATTCCGGAAGAAGATACAAGCAAAAAACGCGAATTATAGTACACGAAAACGGTTGATATTATTCGAATAGGACATGCACGGCTGTGAAAATACTTAGAGTCGGTTAAAACTAGCATCTTGAAGCTCAATGTAAACGACTTCAACTTGAACTCGTTGACATTGAGACCAACCTACAGATAATTGTATATAAGGAAAAGATGAACTTTTTACTTTTCCCAAAACACGTTTCGAAATCGAAGGCTGTGGACTGACACAACATTTCTAAATCGAAGGCTGAGGACGCACAACTCTATTTTAGACCGAGAATGTCGTTTGCGCGAAGCGCAAAAAAAATTAGATCGAAGGATCATGCTTGTTTATAGATTGTCCGCAACAGTCACGCTTTGTACGAACCGGAAGAAAGTTTTTGAAACCGAAAGCTCTAGCTTTCACAAAACTGAGTTAAAATTAAAGACTGATGATATCCGTTGCGCGAAGAGACCCGGCCCTGTCTGTGAGGGACGGCTGCGGACAGCGTCGTCACGGCCCTGCAAATTTGTAGATATGGGAACTGGACATTGAGTGACAGTACGCACAATACGTACTGACTGGTCAGCTAACAGGTCAGCAAGCTAACAGCTAACAGTCAGCGGACTTGTTGACAGGTCAGCGAGTCGAATTCAATCAATCCGTTTCATCTTTGAATCCATTATTTCCCTCTAAAACTTATGTCTTCGGCAGGATGTTATGCTCTCTCCAATGGTGCAATTTATTTTCTAATGGGATGCGTAGAAGTTATTTATAAATCGAAACTAAACAATGCTTGTTCCCACTCGTATTTCTTACACATTAAGATTTATTTGTATAATGCATGTAGTTGACCTGGTAGTTGGAGTATCTTGGTTCGAAGATGGCAGCCCAGGCAGAAGCTGTAACTAAGTTACAGAAAGAGGAGGTTGGTGGGATTGGATTCAGTGATGCGGCTGGTAACGGGGGTGGAGGAGAGCCACTCCTGCCTAGCCTTAAACTGAACATCGTTGTCAAATGGGCCGGCAAGGAGTACGAAATTGATGATATCTCTGGAATGAAAACTGTTGGAGACCTTAAAGCTAAGATTATGGAGAAGACACGGGTGAAGGTTGATCGACAAAAGTTGCTGAACTTAATGTACAAAGGTATGACGCGCCTGCTGAATGCATGGCTACACTTATGTACTTACTAATGTAAGTTACACTCATTTAATGTCAAAATTCTGACACAGGGAAACAGGCAACGGACTCTTGCCTCCTGTCATCCCTCAACATTAAGGCAAACATGAAGTTGATGATGATGGGCTCATTGGAAAAGGACATTGAGACGGTTGACGTTCCGCCTGAAGAGCGTCCGGAAGTAAACAATGATCTGGACATTCCGGACGATGAGGAGATTGAGTCCACGGAGACTCGGGAGTGTTATTTGAACAAGGTTGAGCGGCGGATTCGGGAGTATGCAATTGAGGAGCTCAGCCCTCCGCGCCCTGGCAAGAAACTTTTGGTTTTGGATATTGACTACACTATATTTGACCATCGATCCCCGGCTCAGTGTGGGGCTGAACTCATGCGACCTGGTATGTTCGTTCAATTGAAATATCGATAGTCGCGCGAAGAAGTATGTGTAGATTTTGAAATGTTAAACCTGTTTCATTATGCATTATGCATGTAAATATGACTTCAATTTTTTATATCTCTTAACTTGGATTTTATTGCAGGTCTCCATGAATTCCTTACTAAAGCTTATGAGGTAAGTGATCGCATAAATGTGAGCCGATTTTTTTACTTATTCAGAATTATTTGCATTTAGCAAAGACAGGCAATTCTTTCGCTTTAAATTACTTATTAGTAGACGTATAGTATGTATAAGTACTACAACCTATTACTATATACATTGAATTCTGTTGCTTGCTGTTTCATTACTTAATTATTTGCTTTTTCGATTAATTAAACAAGTTTAGATTTGAGAACATCTGTCTGTAGCTCTTCTTTCAATATACTTTTAATGCGTTTCTAATTCCTTCCTAATCAATTACAGCGTTTCAGCGGACTTATTTTATCAGAGAAAATGATTAAGTAGTGAAGTCGGATGTAATAGAATTCAATGTAAATAGTGATTTCAATATAAATAGTAGTTATATAAATGGGCACTTCTTACTTTTTCGAATGCATCATTTGTGTACATAGTTCTACGATATTGTGATCTGGTCGGCTACTAGCATGAAGTGGGTGAAGGAAAAGATGAAACTGCTTGGAATGATTGGACATCCAAATTACAAGATTACCTTCTACATTGACTACTTGGCAATGATTACTGTGCATACCCAAAAGTATGGAGTTGTTGAGGTGAGGTCCGGAAAGGGTTTATCGTAATCAATGTTCTTCTACACTATTCCTATTTCATATTAAAAGTTTACATTTACTTTTGACGTCTAGGTGAAGCCTCTTGGACTGATTTGGGGGAAATACCCGCAGTATTCTAACAAAAATACTATCATGTTTGATGACTGTCGGCGGAACTTTCTCATGAATCCACAAAATGGCCTTCGGATTCGACCCTTTCGCCAGGCTCACATTACCCGAGATTCTGACCGGGAGCTTTTCCGGTTGACTGATTACTTGACTAAAATTGCACAGCTTCCTGACCTATCAACCCTCAATCACAACTTATGGGAGACCTACATTCGACGGGCTAACCATTCTTTCAAGACACGACCCTCCGTTGGGCCACCACAACCCAAGTAGACGAGTCCTCAGGTCCAGACTACTTTATTTCAACTTACTTTATTTTCTTTAACTACTATTCAGTATACTGTAACTCAGCTTAAGGAGATCTCTGATCTCTGGCTCGACATTAATAAAGTGTAAGCGGCTCGTTCGAATGCATTAAAACAAAGTAAACTACAGTACGCAGTTGTATGTATTTGATTTTAATAGTAGAGCAATAATGCACCAATAGTTAGAATCAGTGTTGTATGAAATCACACTTTCGCTAAAAAAAAGTCAACGTATTAAATTATGATTTATGCTATTTCTATGATTCTTTTGATATATTGTGATTTAAGATTTAATATAACCGTGATTTTTAAGTTGTTGTAGGATATACATAGTAATATTCAAAGGATATCGGTAAGACTGTAAAAAGTATGTAAGTACTTAAGAATAAGATTATTTGGTATTCGACGTTTACAACATTTACCTACTAGCTAAAAATCGCAGGTGGACTAGTCGTTCTCGAACATTGCGTAGTTGAACTGATCTCCGTATTTGTCATTGAACAGCTTCCGATCATGACTCTGCACGGCGGCTCGGATTTTCTCTAAGGATTTCCTACACGAATTCAAGAAAAATTATAAACTCGAACTCCTATTTCTACCGTATATACTTATCCTTCCGCAGTAACAAATCTTAATACGTTATGGGGTTACTCACTTGCTGCAAACTTTTTTGGCAAGTCGGGCCCTTGGGTCATCCACTTTCTTTGTAATGTCCGTGAGGCCTGGGTACTTCTCAGCAAATGTCAGCTTCCTCTTTCCTCTCTTTGGTTTAGTAATTGTGAGGTCAACTCCAAGCTTAGCCTTCCAAAAAGAATGACAAAGATTGGCGTCAATACAGCAGAGAATTTTTTAATTCCAAACTAACCTTCAGCTCTTCCAAATGCTTCGGATCCTGCCAGTCAGGCACTTTGTTCTGCTCATCCAAGAGTCGCTTAGTTTCCAATTTTTTAATTTCCTCTGGATCCGTCGGCTGACCCTTTTCGTCACGGCCAATAATTTTCCCATGGAGCGGGCACTGAACGAGATTTATTGAACAAATACATATTTGTAATAGTAATAGTTACTAGAGATTTATTAAATACCTATCTAACCTTGAATCGGTCCATTCGAGGACAAAGCTTGCCGTTTGAGAAAGGGGCTCGGCAGCTCCATTTTACAGGTTCAAAAGCACCGGTGAAGTGAACGGTCCGAGTTTGAATGGCAGCCAGGCCGTCCGGAACATCTTCATCCTTACGATCGGATTGCCAGTATTCGTTGCCGTCATAATCGAGACTACAGACGAAAATCAATTAAATTATTACGTTTGCAGGCCGTCATTAAAACCCTTTAGGTATACTATTTATCATACATGGGCAAGTGGTTGTTTTAGCTTGTGTGTGACAGGTCTGGCGGCTGGCGGCGGAAGCCGCCAATTGAAAAAAAATGTCTTTTTGGTCAGTAAAGTTGATTATTTGAAAAAAATTGAACGAAGTATTTCTCAAAACAAACTACTTATTTTACACATATGCTGTTTCTTTAGCAAAACAAGCTGCATATTGCCAAATAGGCAGCTTATTTAGCAAAACAAGCTGAATATTGCCAAATAGGCAGCTTATTTAGCAAAACAAGCTGAATATTGCCAAATAAGCTGCTTATTGAGTAAAACATGCTGAATGTTGTCAAATAAACTGCTTATTTAGCAAAACAGGCTGAACATTGCAAAATAGGCTGCTTATTTCAAAATAAGCTACTCATTTAGCAAAACAGACTGAATATTGCCAAATAAGCTGCTTATTTAGCAAATCAGGCTGAATATTGCCAAATAAGCTGCTTATTTAACTCAATAAGCTGCGTATTAAGCAAAACAAGCTGCTTATTTAGCAAAACAAGCTGAATATTGCCAAATGAGCTGCTTATTTAGCAAAACAAGCTGAATATTACCAAATAAGGTGCTTACTTAGCAAAACAGGCTGAATATTGCAAAATAGGCTGCTGATTTTGCAAACCAAGCTGAATATTGCTAAATAAGCTACTCATTTAGCAAAACAGGCTGAATATTGCCAAATAAGCTGCTTATTTAGCAAATAAGGCTGAATATTGACAAATAAGCTGCTTATTTAGCAAATCAGGCTGAATATTGCCAAATAAGCTGCTTATTAAGCAAATCAGGCTGAATATTGCCAAATAAGCTGCTTATTTAGCAAAACAGGCTGCTTATTTAGCAAAATCAGGTGCTTATTTACAGAGTTGCATGGTTTAAAACATGTGGGTTTAAAACATAGGTTTAAAACACGTTTTAAAACATGTGCTTTGTTATAAAAAACACGTTGATTATGTTTTAAACCGTTTTTTATTTTGGTAATGCGCAGTATTCACAAGTAAGGAACAACAAGTGAAGGGCACCTTGTACCTTAAGTATACGGCGTTTAGGATTGCCTATACCTTATAACGTTATAACTGAGTATACTCTAATGTTAAGGCTTTTAAGGCACAATTCCACCACTACCTGGGGAAGTCCTGCGTCCGGCTGACGTTTTAATAGAGTCAGATTTCTCGGCCTGTTTCTCCGTTGTCCTCAGTTTCAGGTCACATTTATACTACCAAAACTTATTGTTGACAATGGGGAGGGATCGGGACACGGTTTGGAAACTTTTCGTAAGAATAGAAAAGGAAAATAATAAAGGTGTAACAGGGAAGTGTAGGTATTGTATTACTGAAGTCGACCTTTGCTCAAATTCAGATTCGCAAGAACATTCTGATGGAGTTAAAAATGCAAGATCTCGTAAGCGAAGGAAGAAGCAACGTGATAAGCTCTGATAGTGAGACGGGTTCGGCTAATTAGGGACGTTAGATCGAGTATATTATTTATTCACATTTATCTACTACTCTGATCTTACTCATAGAATAAAATTGAGAATTATAAATGGAATAAATAATACCGATACTATACTGCTAACAATAAAACGAATTTGTAGTATTGACGAATCTAATGCTGGCCCGGTTCGCAATTAAGTTTAGGTTCTGTAAGTGAACTCATGTGGATATTTAAGGATATTTAGTGATAGGGAAGAGACGTAATCGCCTAAACGCCATTACAATAGGTTTTTGTAAAAAATAAAAAACATGTTCAAAACGGTTTAAAAGGTGTTTTTTATAGCAACCCTGCTTATTTAGCAAAATAACTCACTTATTTAGCAAAATAACTCACTTATTTAGCAAAATAACTCACTTATTTAGCAAAATAACTCACTTATTTAGCAAAATAAGCTGCCTATTTAGCAAAACAACCTGCTTATTTAACAAAATAAGGTCCTTATTCAGCAAAACAAGCTGAATATTGCCTGAATAGGCTGATTATTTAGAAGACAAACTGATTATTGCCCAGATAGTCTGATTATTTTACAACACAGGCTAGTTATTTAGCAAAAGAACTTGATTATTTAACAAATTTTTCAGAGCGTTTTCGGGTCCTTCGATTTTAAAACTTTTCATTGGTTTCGCGCAAAGGGTACTTTTCATCTGAAATACAATTTCCTGTACAGTTCAATTTCTTAAATGTACAACATTTTCTTTCGCTTCACCCAAAGGCTAAATTATATTCCGTTTACAATACAGTTTCGTTCAGATTGGGAGCCTTCGATTTAAAAATTTTCTTGTGCTTCGTGCAAAGGCTATTTATTATATTCCATTTACACTACAGTTTCGCGCAAGATTTGGAGCTTTCGATATCAAAATTTCTTGCGCGTCGCGCAAAGGGTATAATGTTCCGTTTACAATACAGTTTCGTGCAAGATTACGTAAAAGTAGAATTGGACTATTAAGTACGATAACTATTACGGTTGGGGAATCCGTGATAGGAGCTAGTGAAAACATAAAATGTCTTGGACTTGTGATAACACTTTCAGTTGGGAATGCCACCTAAGCAAGCTAGCTAAAGCCTGCTACCTACGGATCCACAGTTTGTACAAAATACAACAATACATACCGGAAAAGTACAGGAAATTATTAATCAACGCGTTAGTAATATCTCTACTCAGTTACATGTCTTGTGTTTGGGGTGATGCTACCAACCAAAACCTAAAACTTGTTGAACGTGTTATAAGGACGGCGGCAAGGTTCGTGTCGGGGAAGAAGAAGCATGATAGCATTGCCCCGGTGATATGCAATGAACTTGGCTGGCTATTTCCTAAGGAGCTGACTGAGTTCAAGACATTGTGTATTTTTTATAAAATGAGACATGCAGTGCCTATTGAATTTTTTGAAAATTACTTTGTCCTGAAAAGTGAAATTCATTCTCATGATACACAGTCCTCATCCGACCTTCACATGAACTTTAAGCCTAAAGGGACCCATGGCTATGCCACGTTCCATTTCGAGTCCATTGTCCTATGGAATTCATTACCTGCAGCGTTAAAAAAGATCCCTTCATTTCCCATTTTCAAAAAAGAACTAATGATAATTTTACTCAAACTACAGCGCCAGCGACTTAATATCAGTGTATAATATATATTTTTTTAGTTTTAAAAGTGACTAATGTGTTTTCTACGACTATTCATTTATATCTTGAGTAAGAAACTGATAAGGTGGTGGAACGTAAATCCCGTTTTGCTGCTAAATTAACGGAAATGTAAAGACTACACGCATTTTCTTGGATGAATAAATAAAAAATTAATAAAATAAGATTGGGAACCTTCGATTTCAAAATTTTCTTGCATTTCACGCAAAGGGTATTATATTCCGTTTATAACACAGTTTTGTGCAAGATTAGAACCTTCGAGTTCAAAATTTTCTTGCGCTCCGCGCAAAGGCAATTGTATTCCGTTTACAATAGTTTCGTGAAAGATTTGGAGCCTTCGATTTTAAAATTTTATGAGGCTACAAAGACACCCTCTATTCTAGAGGTTATTTAGTTTATTTAGTGGCGGGTTTAAGTTTAGAACAATGGTATGTGTGTGGCTGTGCGAGAGCGAAGCGCGTAACGGCTCGGACAACCGTACTATGGTTCGGGATGCTCCTCTCTCTAGATATACGAGTTACGAGGTTTCCGTGTATGGATCGAGTCCATGAGGCGTCTAAAATAATAAAAATAAAAAATCACATAAACAACATTTTTAATGTTGTTTTAATGACGGGTTCGGGACTACCGGAAAAACAGGTCCCAGGGACGGGTCTGGTCTGGACCAGGCCAACTTGCCCACCTGTGCAATTTATACTTAAATTCGTTGCTATGTAAATTAAATTCTATTACATGCGATTTCATTTCTAGATCGTTTTATCTCGTTAAATGAGTCAGAGTCAGTTGATGCGCTATAATTGTTTAGGAATTAGGAAGGAAGGAAGTAGCAGTCTAATAATAAGTTCATACTGAAAACAAGTACATACAACTTACGTGTATATTAGAGGGTCCCTCCCATGGTACAAATCTACTGCAATAGGTACTTTGGGTGCCAGACTCAATAACTTCTCCTTTTGGCTCAGTGATGATGGTCCAGGTTGCTCTGTGTCAATTTTGGCTGTCTCGCTCCTCTTTGTGGATGTTGCTGCCTTTGTCTCAACCGTTTTTAGTAGTTTGTGCAAAGTGGCACTGAGTGTTGTGGGGTCCTATAATAATTGTTTTCAAAATCAAACTTTGTATTTAAAATTTTGTTTTGCTCATTAAAGATATTCAAAAAAATTGCAATGATTACATTGTGATCATTATCCTGGCGGTCGAAAAGGCCCAATATATCGTCCTTCCATTCTGCTATCGTTGAGTCTGTTTTTGGTGGAATAGGTTTAGGTGTAGGGAGTGCTGATTCAGTTGTAGGAGCTTCGCTCGGCTCAACACATAGCACTGGCAGCGGCTCTGCACCGTAGTGCTCATCCTCAACCTCTTCGAACTCTTCGTCACTCGTGTCTAAAATAAAAATATTAATAATTTATTAAGTAATAGGCGTTGATGCACGCTTTTAATTTTTAAGTTAAGGCCTGTTGAAGTTTGCCACTTGCCACTGTCCCCATCCATCCAAGCTGTATCTATTATTTTGAGCTTGTTGAAACGCTCGACTTCAACTTTAAGATGTTCATTCAGGCGGCTCAATCTACTGAGTATCTTAGGAGATCCTAAAAAGAAATAAAAGCTGACTTAAATCCGACTCTAGCTGAAAGTAAACCAGCCTTCGCGTTGATTAAAATGCTTCATTTAAACAATCACGACATATTTAAATTTAAATTAAATTCTACCTTAATACCTACATACAATTTCACTAATAATTACTTGTTGTTTTCCTCAAATGTTACTGTAGTATAGATGCACTATAATTGATTAGGAAGAAATAATTAATGGATTCAAAGTATTTCAACACAAGCCAGAAGTTCTCAAATTGGAACTAACTTCCTTAAATAATTGAAAACTAATTTAAGTGCCAATAAAATCGTAAGTAACAGAGTTCAATGGAAAAAGACAGTAATACACAATATAAATAGTAGGAGTTCAATCAAAATTATTGATTAAATAAGGCTTAACTGGTATATTTACCTTCAGCAGATTTCATTTGATTGATCCAAGTTGTAACTTTCGGGACCAACCGACTCTTGATTAGATGACAAGACCCCTTCAGGTTCTCTAAAAGGGCCTCCGTATGCTCATTCTTCCTTACTCGGAGGTCAGACTCTGGAGCCTTCAGCTTCTTCATTGAAGAGATAAGCCGCAGAGGATTTTCCGGAGACTCCTGGTCAGAGTCAGACTCGCTCTCCGAAGGTTCAGCAGGTTCTGGCGATCCTTCAGTTTCCGGAAACAAAAGGGAAAACCCGGTTCTAACTTCCGTTAATGCACACTGAATGTCACAGACATCATTTCTGATCTTAGCCATCACATCCTCTAGCAATGTCTCTTTAACTCGTGCAGCCATTTCACTCATTCGCTGTTCTTCTAGCTCCGCCTCTTCTCTTTGAAGACGCTCAGAGTGAAGGTCCAACTACAGATTAAATTACAATCACCATATAATATTAACTTGGAAATCAATTGCGTAGTATTGACGAACAGTGAAGAATGAACAATTGCCTCCAAATTATGCTTAATGAAGTGGCATGCAGTAGACAGGTCAGGATGCTCATCTCCAAACTTGTCATTCCATGAAAGTATCATGTCGTAAACGTCTAGCTGTAGCTGCTTCGTAGCTTGAATTGGCTGTAGTGGCTTCTTAGCCTTTACGTCAATCTCCAGCGTGAGGGAAATGAAAGTGTAGAAGTCATTTTCCAGGAAATGGTTTCTGTAGAACTCAGAGCGGCTGTAAGAATGAAGAGAATACAAAAACAGTCCATATCAAGTAGTTTGTACGACTTTGTAAATAACAAATGACAACATACCAAAACAGCTCACTAATAATCAGAACAGTTCCCATTCGAATCTCAGCATGATCTACATTCAGCGTTTGCATCAAGCAGTCATGGCAGAAAATAACGTACTTTTCTGACTGCCTGCAAATAAAATGTTTCAAAATACAGATACGACTAAGTATTGGATAGTTTAACCTACCTATGTATAGTGTATACTTCCACCATAATGATATAATGTCATGCGGGCTCAGTTCTTATGATTTCACTTACGCAGAGAGTTTTAGGAGGTCTCTCAATTCGGGTCTATACAACTCTCCCTTCGCACTTCTTGTCAGCTTCTCAATTAACTTGACCTGAGCTTCACAAACCTCTGAATTCAGCATGGTTAGCTTGCTGCAGCTTGATTGTCTGAGTGGGAATGACGAGTTAATGCCCGCCAAGAGTTCTACATACAGAAGTCCACTTTTTGACTTTGATGAATCCGACTCCTATAATACTATAAAACTGCTACGTAAGTACGGCAGAATTTTATATTTAGTATTTATTATAGAGATTCTACTTACTTGTGATCTTGACCACAATTCCTGTTACTACTATAACCCTTCCTGTTCCTTAGCCATCCATCTGACAAAGATCGCGTGAAAATCATTCACTTTTTTTTTTTGATAACTCGTAAAAGAAACCTTCGCTCTCTAACAAACAATGAACCACTACTGACAACTGAACTTTACCCATCGTCAATCGTCAAACGTTCACTTCTCGCTTTTAAGGCTAAGTCGGTCTACACATAACCCAGCACCCGTAGGACCTCCACTACCATTCATAGCTGGGAATTCTGTGGTTGCTAACCTATTTCTCGGCGCATCGCGCAAAGCAATTGGTTCGTCTCTCGGCTTAGCAGCTTAGAACGAATAAAGGTTAATCTTTTTCAACATTATCATTATTTGTAGAACGAAACAAAAACAAGGGGATTGCAGCAATTTGAACGGGTTATTTAGGTTATACGGGTTGTGACTGTGGTAGATTTTAGTAAGACCGGGCCTAGAACAGAAAAAAAAACTTTAACTTTTAAAATGAGAGACCTAATCTCACACCTGAGAAGAATTACCGAGAACGAGAGCAGGCAGCCTCCCAAGCTCACCACAAAACCTGCAACCTAGGTTCAAATCTCTCCTGTTTACTTCTTGCTTTATTTTGGTTCGAGTTACTTCATATATTTATGTTATATTAGGTTAGGTTTCAACCTATCAAAAGTAAGAATTAAATACGACCTAACCAAACTGAATCAATATTTAGTTTGGTTAGGCTGCTGTTGCATTTCATTGCAGGTGTTGTAGGTTTTCTGGTAAACTTGGGAGGCTGCCTGCTCTCGTTCTCGGTAACTCTTCTCCGGTTAATCTCACGTGTATGTGGGAAGACTGAAAATACCAAAGTCAATTCCTACAATAGACACAACACAGCACCCAGTACATTCTAAAAATATAGTAAACAACCATGTACCTAGAGGTGTAAGTCTGGATTTGAAAGCGATTTTTTGAAATCCGGATTTGATCTATAAATCGAACCATTGTCGCCAACTATTCATACTGCCATAAAACAACCGAAAAGTGTGCGGCCGTTTGAATCTGTAGTGTTTGGAACTGCTAATAATATTAGTCCATTGCACACCACATCGCACCACAATCACATCAACATAACACTCATTGTAGTGCTCAGCTTTAAGTCCGATAATTATTTTTACCCGCCTGACCTGCGTACTAATATGCCAGAAAAAAGGCAAATAAAACGAAATTCTTTTTCAGCATTTTCAGGATCGTGCTTTGGATGAAATCTAAATCTGAGAAGAGGATCACATACATAATATATGATCTCAGAGGAACAAGATGAAGCGGGTAGTTCATAGTTCGCTGGACGTCCAACTTGAATTGACATATACATAAATATGTAAATATCTCCGGGTTATAACTCCTACAACTACAAGTGTTGAGTCCGAGAGTATTTTCTTCAGTATTTTACTTGTGTAGTAAGTCCCGATCCAACCTCAGTGACAACACATTGAGTGAGCTTTCATTTCTCCGCACTAATTTTTAACTTACTGATACGTGAATGATTTTAAAAGAGAGCTGAGTGAGCGCGGAATAAATACAATTTAAAAAAGTTTATAAAAAAGTAGTTTGTTACAAGTAACGACCTCGCCCTCGGCTCGTGTCTTACACTTGCGCGCGCGGCTCCGCCGCGAAAATTTTCAGGTCAAAAACGTCAATTTTTGACATGTTTACCAAAAAAAATGTCTCAGCCTCCGATAGAATTTACGCGTTCAATTTTTCGAGCCCCCCCTGAAATCCAATCTTAAATACGGCCTTGGGTAAGACAGATCGCAGAAATCAATTGCTTGCAAATTGTGATGCTAGTCTTTGTTGCAGGTTCTGTCGTCGGAGCGTTTTCTATTTGCTGTCCTAATGCGTATCACCTGCAATCCTGCGTCTAGCATCACCATTCGTATAGGTACTTAATTAGTAATTAGTTCCTGTGACCTGTCTTTCTAACATCACAGCATATGTTTAAAGTTAGGCAATCGATTTATTTTCCTAACCGAAATATTTGCACTTGTATGTATATTTAATTCGTGCCAATAATAGAGCCAACGGCGCTAAGCGGCGGAGCCGCGTGTGCAAGTAAAGTATAAGACTGGAGCCGAAGGCGAGGCGATGTCGTTATTTGTGTTCTAAGATTTACTTGCCACTCGTGTCTTTCCCCTTCTCACTTTCTCCGAATAATAAAATCCTGGTAATCCTGGCAAACCGGAGGATCATACCGAAGTGTCACACGTTTATTACTTCTTTACACTTATAGAGCGAAATCTGTATTCTCTGGTACACCGCTATCCGAAACACCACCGTCTGTGTAAAATCTACCAACGTCGCATTCCCAACACCCACACACGCCTGGTAATTTCTTGTTTTCGTTTAGCTCAACAAATGCTGCTATTATTTTAGATTATATTTTGAGCGTTTAACTTTAATACGTCTAGGGACTAACCAATCGATTATCGCGAGCATCGAGGGAAATGTTAGCACTCAGCTACGATGATGTGGGTAGTGATAAATGTAGATTTTGGGGTACCGGCCTAGTGAACGTCAACACCACCTCTGAGTGTGACACGGAGCGCAATTACATTATTAGTAAGTTTAGTGACTGTGTTAAGTTATGTTCGAAGAGGTTCCTTTTGTGGCTTATGACAAAACCTGACAAAGCTGAGCCTGAGTTGTGATTAGTGCCCTGGTGCTGGGATTTGTGTATTCTGGTGGGTTGCGACGGACCATGGAGGAAGAAAAGTGCAAACAATTTCCTAAAGGATTTTTGGAAAATGTCAATAAAAGTGAAAAAAATCCGTTGCTAGGAGCCATGTTTTTTTTATTTTTTTAAGGTGTGACCCCTTGACCCTAAAAATCCCATATTCACACTTGGTCCTTGTATTGGTCATAATTTTTTGTGAGATGATTTTGGTGAGCGTACGTTGAGAAATGCGACCTGTAGGTTGCGGATGGTGCAAAATCGGCTGCAATATTATAATAGTTAGAAAATGTATTTGTACTTTATTACTGCATACTGTGGTCCCTTGAAATCCAGATTTGATATTTCAAATCCGGGAAAATCCGGCCTAAATTTATAACCCTTAGATGTACCACGATATACTGTGTGGAGTTATACATATGTAGGTATATCCCACAATGTCTTGATTTTAAGGGATATTTCATTTGGGCTGGCAACTTTACAATATTGTTTAACTTTATACCGCATATCGAATTAACTATATCCACAGTGGAATGGAATTCAATTTAGAGGCATATATTAAATTCTATTATATCCGAATAATTCCATTAAATTCAATCCAGCTGTGCTTATGATTTATTCGATACATGGATTAAAGATAAGATCATTCCCAATCTGCTGCCAAAATGAATTTCCATAAATTCCAATCCCTTAAATCTGATCCTTCAATTAATTTATTTCATCAACCCTGGAGAACTCGGTTATTACACACAGAATACACCAGAATAAAAGATGGCACATGTCACTTCAAATTCACATATGCGTGTTGAACGTTTTTAACATCTCCATATATGTAGTTGCACTTTACAGCGGTTTTCCATGGTCCATTGAAATCCGGATTTGAAATACCAAATCTGGCTTAAAGTTTCACCCCTAGTCAATGCCCGTCGCCTGGCGCCTCAATGATTTTTATTCTCAAAATACATTGTCTTGTCTTAAGGAAGAGGTGCAAGTTCTGAACAGTGAGATAACTTGTAAATTACAAGAACTCCAATCCGGTACCAAATTTGAAACGCTGCTATTTAAGTGTCCCTGGCCATGATCAGTATAACTAACCGATACCAACTACGGAAATAAACCCTTATTAGGATCGAAATAATCATCATACTGTTTATGCAATTATCAAACAATAAATTGCGGTTTTGGTACAAACTGACTCAATAATTCCGAGAGTTGATACTTTTTAAGCTTTCAGGGTCAGATGAACCGTTAGCGCGTTAACGGTATTATGAAAAATTTACCCTAGTACTAGTAGTAAGCTTGGTATGTTCTGGTGGGACCGTTGCGTTGGCCGTTGTTGCGTTCTACCGGCAAAACTTCGTTAAAATTGTCTTCTCACTATACAAACTAAAAATTTGACTTTTTGTTTTCTTTTACTTTGGTTATTATTAGTAACAATGTTAATTGTTAAAATAGTAGCAAACTGTTAAGTGAATTGTGCACCCTTTGTTGTCAAGGAATACGTCAGCAAAGAACAGAAGAGATCGTGACGGAAGGTCAACAGTGGACGGTTTGTGTTTTGATTGTTGTATTTCGTCTACCTATTATAAAATTATAACAGACTTTAGGCTGAACGCACGATTCCAGACGTATTTCTCACCCTACGCCTACCAAAAAGATGACACAAAAAGTTATGACCAAT
>JAQFZY010001412.1:0-15825 GCA_034696285.1 Hypogastrura burkilli | reverse complement strand
CCGACCCCCCCCCCCCTAGAACTGAGCTCCGTGTCATCTCCCCCTCCGCCTAGAACTGAGCCCGCCGTGGATGCCCCTTTCCCCTCGCCACCCCTCCCCCCCTAGAACTTAAGCTCCCTTTCGCCGCCCCCCCCCTAGACCTGATTCCGCCGTGGATGCCCCTTTCGCCTGCCGCCTGCCCCGCCCCCCCCTAGAACTTAAGCCCCGTTTCATCTTCCCCCCTTTGTAGAACTGATTCCGCCGTGGATGCCTCTTTCTTTCGGGCTTTCCTCCTCTACTCTTTTCCCGGCGAACTCGTGTACACCTCCCCCCCGCTCCTCCCCTCCGTCAGGTGGGCCCGTCGACTCAGCGGGCCGGACCTTAATCCAGGACACAACCGGAACGCGGACCGGAACGAAACTTAAAACGAACGAAACTTTTTTTACTAACAAAACTTTTTTTTGATAAAAAGGGTCCGCGGAACTAATTAACAAGAAATATATTTACTAGCTAGGGACTAATTAAGAAAAAATATATTTACTAGCTAGGGACTAATTAAGAAAAAATATATTTACTAGCTAGGGACTAATTAAGAAAAAAAAAAATCTCGTCTCGAGATTCACATCTCCAGATCTCGAGATTCACATCTCCAGATCTCGAGATTTTAATCTCGAAATCTCGAATTTTTAAATAGTTGTGAATTCGATCGATTTGTTAGAGTAAAGCCATATTTTCCATATCTTGCTGCTTAGTAAACTTATTTAGGAACAATTGAGAACATTACACACTCCATACAGGCGACTAAAGTTTCAATATAAATATTTAAAAATGTAGTAAATAATACATATTTATATCATTGACCGTAAGAGAGTAGGAAGCTTGGTTTTACAAAATAAACACGTTCATGCTGCTTGTAGTTATATGTATATTCCTTATATTCAACATTAAGGGCATATCAACAACGGTGAGTTTTTAGTACCTTTGTATGAGATAATGTCTTGTCTAAGTCGTTTCATATTGCATTGAAACTCAAGCAATACTAATTCACTTAATGACCCGAAACTGGTGATTCCTGCGCCTAATATTTATTGATAACAGTAAAACGTATTGTGCAATAATTGTACGAGAAGCAGCTTGTTAAGTCTGTTTTCTTTGATTTAAGAAGGTAAATGGGAGTTTAACTGTAGAATTAGCATAATAAAGGTGATATCGAAATCTCTATATTCTGGTAGTCAATATCGATATGTCGATATCGGAAAAACACCCGAGATCTTGAGATATCGAGATATCGAAATCTCGATCTCGCAAACCCTAATGCAGGCCCAGCAGCCACTCGGTAGTCAAGCCAAACCACCCAGGACCTGACCATGAGAATAAATAATAATTTGAAATATACATTGAGAAAAAGCAGGATATCCTGAGCTTAAATGTGCACCCGCAAGATAGAAACATACATATACAAGGTTAATTTTCCCTTCGCATCTCAGGTCCTCCGTGATTCCGTTTACCTTAATCAATTTTTATTAAACAATAACTTAAATGATGGCCCTTCACGGACGCAGAAATTAGACCTGGATTGTTTATCCCATGTTTCTAGCTTTCTAGTGCACATTTAAGCTCAGGGTAGCCGGCCTTTTCTGAATTCATTTTTGATTTTGGTTTTACCGGGTGCACTTTTTCTGAAAACGTGAATTAGCGAATTATACTAACCCTATTTTGAAGTTGCAACGAGAGTGATTACTGTACTGATCATCTGGCTTGTAATTTATATGTAATACGGTTCATCAAACAATACAGAGCACAGCGTCATAGTGGTTCTGATTTGCATCCCGCATAATCTCAAATCATATTTTATGGCTGCCATTTAAGCTATCACCAAGTAATTCGAAATCTCTCACCAATTTAAGCAAATGTCCTCACAATTTCTATGAGTTACACATTTTGTGAAAAGCGAAAAGATTCTCTCTTTCACTTTGTGCCTCATAATTAATTTGACGGTGAAGGAAATCCCAAGCTCAATATTTTCCTTTTTGTACATCTTGAATTAAATTAGCACTTTGGAATTCAAAATACCTACGCTAACCTAGGATAACCTTTGTTAATTCGCTACTCCTAGTCGGACTTCTTGAACGCCTGCTTAAGACTGAATAATCCCTATCTACGGTAAGGAAAAACTAGATGCCTATGATTTCCGTCGACTAGCCCTTCCATAGCCTGAAAATCCTAGCTCAGCTAATCAAAGCTACGTATAATACATTGAGTGATCCTAGGGGTGATCCTCCTAATTAATTTATGGGTGGAATATGGAGATATCTTTTTGTATACATGTGAGCCATAATTATTCCATAGTTTAATTAGTGGTCCTGTCGGGCCGTGCTAATTGTGTGGAAGTAAGACATTATGAGAGGCCATCAAGTGTGAGTTAAAGCGGAGGAGGAGCGTCGGAGACTTGTTAGTCCTGAGTACGTACGGTGGTTCTCTATGCCTCTGTGACCTATGATTAAAAAGCCAGAGATCCCCAAGCCGCCTTTCTCCTCTCACGAATTTTATTGCGCACTCAAGTTTGGGGCTTCGGGATATAAAGCGGGAGACATTATTTTGGGTCGTTGGGGGCGAAGGAGCGGAGGCTCATCAGCCCAACCGCATAATAAAGGAATTAGCATGCAGATTAAACTTGATCTTCCGACTCATCAAATGACGGGGAGCCCAGATTTCCCATGTTCCTCATCCTACATTTTAGTACTCAACACTTTGAGTTGAGCCAAGAGCCGCGGCGCCTGGTGTCAGCCCTTCACGCGCTCCCTTCCCTCACATCATTGCATTGAGGTCCAGAGTACCACAAGGAGCATGGAAAGGCCTGCACTGCTCGAGACCCTAGGCCTATACTTAGAATATTCAGCCTAATTAAATTCCTGTATTGCAGTACTTTATCCTACCTTTAATCCTTTCAAACAAGACTTATTTAAGAACTAACTAAGGCTTTAAAATCACAACTAGGCCTAATCCGGATTCATTGGAGTTTGGATCATGCAATTTAAGGTAAAATGTATATTTTAGTATCTGATCACCAAGAGAAACGACTGACGTATGACTGTTTAAAAAGCGGCTGGTTTCTTATTTACGACTACAGAAATATAGATTTTTAGAAAAACGAGTTCAAACTCATTGACAAGTTAAAATTGAGTGGAATATTATGGTTTAGTATATAGTGCAACTAGCCTGACCTATTCTAACAGGAAAGTTGCTTGTTATGGCTTAATATTTCTGTATATTGATACGTTATGTGCTGACATGTATAATTATTCGGCATTATTATTAGCTAAGAAAAGATGAAGACTTGGCTAACTTCTTAACAGAAGCGGTAAAGATGAGCTTAGGTTAGGTTGGGTTCCTTTTAGACTTTCCCCTGATTTTGTAGGCAGGAAGGGAGTTTTGGGAGAGTTGGATTTTTTCTGCCGAAGTAAGTAGTTTTAGGTTGGAAGAATCCTTAGTACTAGGTCTGGGTAAAGAGGCCGGACGTTAATTCTTACGTTGGGAGAATGGGAATTGAGACTGAGGCTGGGTGGTTGGTATGTGAGAAGGTTACGAAAGGAAAGGTAGTGGAAGAAGGAGGAAGAAAGTAGCTTGAGAGAGAGAGTCTGGGTAAAAGTTGGCTGTGTCAATAGAGTGTTAACGAGATTAGTGTGGAGATGTGGCTGGAGATCCGACTCCTCACTAAGGACCAAAGGGTTAATAAGATGGGGGAACAATGTTGACGGAGGCTACCCACTACGGCCTATTTGAATGGAATATATAAACCCTAGGCTTGATTGGGACGGGGAGGCTCCCTGCCCACTCTGTGTACTCACTAAATTAACTTTTTCACAAAGCCACAAATTAGATAGCCCCACAAGACGTGAGAAGGCAGAAAAGAACAGACCGCACCCTCCCCAATCTAAAGGCCTCTCCTCAAAGGCACTCTCTCTGCCTTACCAACGACCCGCTCTTTACTACGCTCTTCAAACTCCTGCTTTCACTCATCAAAAGCTGGGCATCATGGATACCCACTTTTAAACTATACAAATCAGGGCTCGTGTTTGGTTTGGTTATTTTATACCAGTTCCGGGTCCTTCCAGTCATGCATATGCATGGACTCCAATTCCTAAAAAATCTTCTTGTAGGTCCCGACAAAGGTCAGTCGATCATATTGCTTTTGGAGATACAAATGACTGTTCGGGAAACTGTTGTAAAAGAACCGATGCTGGTTTAAAAAAAGGCTCTTCTAGATATGTTTGTGTCCCTGGCCCTGCACAATGGCTGAGTAATGGCGGAATCATTACGGAGAAGAATTGAAGGAAGAGCCGAGGCCGTGTTAGCCTCATAAGTTGGTTGACATGATCGGGCACTGCTGGACATGCATTTTGTCTGAGTTTGAGGCCTGCTGGCGTGGAATTGAGCTGGGGAGTGGACTGGACACGCCTTCAAGAGGCCAGAAGTGAATATAGGAAGAAGTAATTGAAGAGGCTGGGTCCTTTGGCCTTTGAGGAGAACCCCAGGTGCTGACAGAGGATCGTAACAAATGTCGCACGCAAGGAGAAAGACTGATCCTCCTAACAAGGTCATCATTGTTCTTCCCCCCTCTCAGCCTCATAAGGCACCACAATCAACTGCGTCCCATGAGTCAGGACTCAGGACTTAACTTCCCAACCTCACTCTCCTCAATCGACAGTATAAATAAGCCTCCTTGACAGCTCTCTCAGCTAAGAAAGATAAGGACAAAAACAACAGGGTCCAAACTTTAGGCCCATTAACACAGGGTGCCTAGCCCAGGTTCAACTAATTTATATGACGTAAATTAGGCTGGTGAGGACGGAGCAGGCGGGTAAAAGCCTGCCATCCCTGTCCAATTTGTTAACCTCCGTATATGCTCTTAATCATTTTGAATTGGAATTCTGAGAGTCGGACTTGATTGGAGCAGGTCTTGAATTAGATTGGAAAAAATATTAGTATATAGCCGGGATTTTAACTCAGAGAATGAGAATAGCAACTGACTGGAATATTAGATTTTGATTTGGAGAATTGTTAACCAGATCCGAACTTTGAATTTTCATTTGAAGATTCAAGAGTTTGTATCAGATTAGAATATTAGAATTTCGAATCGGAGAATTTTTACCAAATTGGAATCTGGGTTTTGATTCGGAAAATGTGCATCAGATTGGAATATTAAATTGTTGATTTGGAGAACTTGTAGTTGTGAGATTTAGAATTATATAATTGGGTGAAATCAATATTTTGATCTGCATTTCTGTCCGACTCAAGTTGCAAATATTTGGAGGATTTGTAGTTGAGTGAAATTTCGAATTCTCATTTGGTGAAACAACCGTTTTAATTTGTATTTAATATAACCGATGAGAGTTGTACATTTTATTTTGAGGATTTGTAGTTGAGTGAAATTTCGAATTTTGATTTGGTGAATTTCCTGTAGATTCATATTTTGAGTTTTGATTTGGAGAATCTGTAATCAAGGAAAATGTACAATTGATTTGGTCAATTTGTAATTTAAAGGAAGTTTGAACTTTGATTATGATTTCGTTTTCGTAGCATCAGTTCGTAAAATTGTGATAACATTTGGATTGGTCAAATTGGATGTGGCATGTCGTAAATTTTTCGAACTTGGACCAATGAATCTAAAATAGTCCGACCTGATTCTGAATGCCTGAAAGGTCATCTTCATCCCTCCGCCCATGTTGACAAAGACGGGGAGAGGGAGGAGGGAACTTTCCATGATATTCCTGGCTATAAGACTGAGGTCTCCTTCTCATGTAGAAGTAGAGAGAGGACTCAAATGAGGGACGGAGGAGGTTAGAGCGGAGATGAGGCTGATATGATCGGAGCCGGGGAAGGAGAGTGATTGAAATGTAGTCGGAGCCGGAGAGACATGACTGGCTAATTTATTGTCGGTGTCTCGGGACAAACGGATGCCGCGAGTTTGTTTTTCGGGGCCTCCCAACATGTCACTTCGTCCACTTGCTCCCTTCTGGCCGCCTATTTCTCCGCCAGCCGGCTTCAGCCACTTCACATTGACAGACCAAGGTCGACCCAAAGCCTAACAGCAGCCCCTACTACATATAGACCCAACTACATAATTCCACCAACACGCTAATCTAATCTATGTACTCTCCCAGAGGCTCTTCCTATGCAAAACATGTCAGCTTTAAGACAAGGAACTAATTAGGGACTTCCCAGCTCAGAAGACTAACACGTTTTCAAACACTAGGAGTCACTCAATTGGCATTCTAGGCAAGATTTTCCTAAAAATCTGAGCTTCATTACTGTCTATGTACATTTCTGGAAAGGCTGTAGTCTCTGTCGGTTCGACATAGAAGCCAAACTTACGTTAACGTTGATGAAGGGCTTAATTCAATTCTATTTTTTGCCCTTCCCTTTTCCTTGCACACACTCAACCTCATCTTTGGATCTGATTCATCTAACGAGACAAGGAATCATTCTCCTTATTGTCTCAGCTACAAGCATATGTCAGGCCGGATTAGGTTTAATCCCTACTGAGGTACAAACAAGATCAGGAATCACTTAGGTCTTCCGTCATCGAGCAGCCTTCTCTTTTGGAAGTGAGTTGCCTGAGAGTCTAAGGAATTTTTCCAAGAAAATACGTATTTTAATCCCCGCAGGTATGAAAGTTACTTAGAACATAGGAATTTCCCGTAGCTCAAATTTTAGCTTGGAGCTCCTTGAGGTTCGTTTGATTGGAAGGAAGCATGCTCGCTAAAGTCGAACCATAGGCAGCTTTTGGAATATTTGGCAATCATTATAATTTTGCCCGGAGTGGACTGCCCGGTAATTACAGGTGAATCAAAATCCATCCAGAGTTCCAAATTATGTTTCCCCACAAAATGACCTTAAGTGAGTTCCGCTGTAGGCTTGGTGGTTGGAGACCCCACACTTACTTACGCAAGGCACCTGGCCCAACTGAGAAGGCACGCGTGTCCATTCCTCAACTCATAATCAGGGAAGGGAATGACTATCCTAAATAAATCCGCATTAATGCCATATGGAGTGGAATGGGGCTTGGTTGGGGTGGAACTGGTGAATTCGGAGACTATTACATAGTCTGTACATACTTTTTGTATTTGGCTGGATTGTGGTTTCCATTTCCACTGGTTCTTCGTGAGGAGTAATCAAGGAATGGGATATTATGAACTCACGTCATGCACGGCCGCGTAATAAGTAATAAGGCACGGGGATCATTCGGAGAAGACGTCTGACGAAGGTCGCATACTGTTTTGATGGAAAGGGACTTGGAATAATGTGACAGTGATTCCGAATAGTAGGCTCAGCCTGCTAGTAGGGTCATTTACGTGGTACGTCTTAGGCCGGTACGTGTGGCGGAGGTCACTCCGCCTCATTTGTATGCAGGCTCATCGAGCAAATCAATCAATACTCAATAGACTCTAATCATTTTAATGTCATTCATCTCCTTAATTTCCACTGTAGTCCCACAATGCGGATTCATTTCATTGGTTTCTATTCTCTGAGCTTCCCATATCAGCATCACTCCTTATGCTCCCGTACTCAGGCACTAGATCTTGGTTATTCAGAGTTACTTCACAGTATTTAACTAAGCAAAAAAGTAAGTACGGACTCTCCTTAAGAAACCTGTTTTACTGGAGTAATATTATCTGCAAATTTTAAATCTAGCCAAATCACACCTGACCAGATCTAGGATCTCAAACATTTAATTTGTTCGGACAGAATCCACATTTTAAAACACAGGTAGGTAGCTGAGTATTTTCTCATGTCCCATAATCATAAATCATTACTTGAACGGACTCCGAGTACAATTTTTGCGATGATTTGCTATTACGCTACCATGAAGGTGTAATTATGGGCAAGTTGAGTTCCTAGCGAATTCTCAGTTATCATGCCATTCCTTCGAGACGCCATTAAGATTAAGTACCTAGACCTAGACCTTTCATTAGAAGCATAGAAAAACACCTTCTTCCTTTGACATTTGGCAAGGAACGGAGTAGGCATCCGGTTATGTACGTACGTAGGTATGTATGTACTCCCATTACTTACCAAGGGAGAGAACAAATTGGAATCTTAGTTCGCACCTTAATTACTAGCCTCTGTTTTTATTACCTTGTGGTTGTTATGCCTATCTGCGCTAAATAATGGTGGGAGTTGGGGTCTGGAAAAGGGAAAAGTTAAGACTTTGTTGTATCGGATGAAAACCATGGGGTATGGGACTACCTTCCATACCTTGAGAGTCATATCAGAATCCTATTCACATGTACTTCATTATGTATACCTAATAATACCGACTTATACAATATGTTACGGGGTGTTTGGAAAGTTGTACAGGACTACATTATGCACCAATTCCCGGGTAATAAGTAAATCTCAGTTCCAGTAATTTAAAAAGTTACATTAAAATTTATCATTTGGTAAAGGTGAGGCTCGGTTCGGTTTTCGGTTAAGGCTCTTTCAAATGCCGAAAATATGTAATGTTATCAATGGTTATCATCTAAGCATATATTGCAAGAGATCAGAGTCTCTCATTCCATCTCTCCTTCCATTCATTAACTTTAGTTGCTGATAATTAATTATTATTTTAATTTATGCAATATTGGACTACCCCACACTGTTGGATAGAGTTAAAAATCCTGCTTGACAAAGCAACCCCTGACAGAAGTATAGTTAAGCCTATGGAATTTGATCTGGATTTCTCTTTTATAGGATTGAGGTGGGATGTACTTATTGACCCCGTAGTAAATATATCTACGTAAATAGATGCCACTGTCCAGGTAGAACCTTAGCGTGCATCTGCAGGTATACATAGATACTGTAGGGAGTAGGTATGCCAAAAGGAGGAAGTACTCTACTGTATTGAAGGGAAAAGTGATCCGATGATTAATTTGTGGAATGGAAGTTAAGAATCAGGATCACGTATTCCCTCTCATTGGGTTCCACTCTAATAATCATAAAGCGTAGCCTGTCTCGGCTAATGCAATAATAGGGGAAAACTGGCAAAGGCGAGGGAATGAAAGTGAGAGTCCTCCTCACCATTATTCCTGTGCACAACTTTCCCTGCCTTGTCTTTCACAGGCCGAGGCTCTCTTTCTTCTCTCAAAATGTCTCGGAACCATGATGGCGTACATACATGCTGTACAGTTCCTTGAAAAATAATCCTGAACGAGCAGTGTATCAATACTGCAACTTATTGTACATATTTTAATACATTCTTAACTAAAAGCTTCTGGAATAAATAAATCCTGATTCAGTTCTTTCTTATCGCTCACAAAGCTAATGTTGAGCTGGACTGGGGAATTATTTGCTCAGTCTGCTAGTTTTTAAGCCCTTATATATCTGAATGCAGGACAGGAATACTGTTTTAAAAAAATGAAAATAAAAACATTATATTTTAAAGTTCTTTAGTTAGGTACTTACAGTTTAATTAAATACCAGTCACAAGAAATAGCCTGGCAAACGCGGCCGCAGCAGTTCTATGCCATTGTCTAACTTCAAACCGAAATTCTAACTTGACTTTTGTTTGAAAATGTTTGACAGAAACTAAATTATGGCGAATTTAGAAGAAGATACTTACAGAAGATTAGAACATAAGTAAATTCTAGAAACATAGAAAGATTCTATACGCATAATTAGCTATATGGGTGTATTTAATTCAGCTGGTTCAAGCAAATTATCACCCCAGCAGCAGTGGAACAAAATTGGATACTTCAAGAACTCCAAAAATTCGGTTCCCTGTTTTGGCTCTGTGCCGAATCAGTCCCGCCTCCACCTACCACATACAACAGTTGGGAGGGATTCGGAGTCCAGGAGGCGACAGTCGTGGGGTCACAATTACTCCGACGAATTCCCTCGACTCCGCTGGCCTCCCATTAAGAGAGACATGAAGGTGAATTACTGAAGGAGTCAGAAGAAACACATTCCGGCGGGTAGCTAACATAACTTTTGAAATAGTGTTGGTAAATTTTTCCGTGACACGAGAAAAGGTCGTAATTGGGGGTGGTGGGCCGGGGCCATTTCCCAGTCCCGGAGCGGCAGGGACGTGCCCAGCTCTGGTCCGTTGAGGTCCAATAATCTTCGTCCCCTAAGCCTCACCATAAATTAGAATTTGATTCTAGGCGCCAATTTATTTGCAAAGTTGTCCAGCGTAATAATATTGAACTTAGTGAAATGAAATGGTTTACAAAAATACTATTTTCAAAAGGATTGGAGGGGGCCAGGTGCCCCCTTGAGCCCGAGCTGGAACCGTCCCTGCGGAACGGGGGGAAGTGGTAGTTAATTGGAACTGTGGAGAGCCGTGGCTGGAGTAGTGGTGGAGCTAGAGCTAGTAGAAGGAAACAAGTTGATTTCATTAGAAGAGATGCTAAGAAGGGCCGGGGCCTTGCGTGTGAGGGAGCCCATGCAATTCTGTGCTTTGGGTGGCAAGAGCCTTCCTAACACCGGCTTCCCCTCCGCTACGTTCCCCCGATAAGGTGACCTGTAATTTCCTTAAATACCTCTCATGCAATCATATTATTTATATTTAATGCCTAACCCTTAATTGATCACGTTGGAGGGCTACAGGAGTCCCACACATGCACCCTCGCCTCGCCTCGCCTCCACTCGCCTTCCGCACCAATTTTAATCCAATCCAAGTCTACGCCGATTTGGCCAGACCTTAACAACTGCTCGCGACGGACCTACGTTTGAATAAGCTCTCTCCATGAATAAGTAATGCTTGGAGGCTGGAACATGCGACTGCAGCCGGAGACCCTTGTTCTCAGCTTTCCTGTATGTACAGTACAAGACTCCGTTATGGGCTGACTCGGCTATTAAAGAGTTCAAGCCATTATACACTGCATTACGACGAAGTATTCTGGAATCTAATAAATGCCATATCGGACTTCTGGTGTTGTCCTCTGCTCAGCCTCAAATTCCTAGGCTGTGATCCCTGCTGCTGGTGTTCAAAATTTTGAAGATTTCCAATTACCTACTTCTTTTTGTAAATAGCTCACAAAGGAAAAACGTGGTTATTTGAAGCTAAATCAGGTCAGACAGGGAGGGGCGTCACTAGCGCAATTTTTGGTCTCAATAAAATAAAAAAAAATTAAATCAAGTTTCGAGAACGGTCCGTCAATCTGACGTCCGTACTTGCTCAGGAGGCGAAGGAACTGTTGTGGCTTTTAACTACCATTAAAATAGTTGATTTTTGATGGTATTTCCGTGAAAAGTGAAAACGTGTGAAAATGAAAATAGAAATAAATGAAATGTTGGCGAATTTAGTGGAAAATATAATACAGTACTTAAGCTACTGCATTACATTCAAAGGAATTATTTCCTTTTTTGTAGTCGAATAAACGTTGGTTAATCAAACAGACTTGAATAAAATAGGCTTAACGTAATTCTACGGAATTACAGACTACAGATTCTGTACGTACCAACTAATACTAGTTATTATTATTACAGAAAATATTAATACCTCTTCTTCTTTTGACAGGAATTATTATTTTTACTCTTGGTTAAACACGAGGTGCTTAATCTTACATCCAGACATTATTGGGGAGTCCACAAAGGGATCCCAGGCGGTTAATTGTACTAGACTCCCAGTTTGTGGAAAGTTTCCTATGGACCACCCAATGGACCCAATAATGAAAGCCATTTAAATTCAGAGCCCGTGCTCCTGTTCTTTTTGGATCTGATGTGCAGCTCTTTAGGATCCTTTTGTATTAGGCCTGGATGGGACTCTGTTAGTTTATTAGTCGTCCTATTAGGATGAGTAGGCTGACTAGGTGGTAGTCTTATGATGTAAGGGCGTGAAGTTTCATTGGGTTCCGAGCTCGGAAGTAAAAAGTGGCCTAGGCCAGGTGGCCCGGACCAAGGTAAGTGGTAATTGGTAAGCCTCCTGCCCTCGTCGAGTCAATAGAGGGCCAGAGCGTGGGGCCATTGAGGGAAACAAGGGCTGACTGTAATTAGGGAGATATATCTCCAACGGTTCCTTAATCATACGGCCTGGCCTAAGTAGAGAAAATAAGACATCCCAAGGAGTCCAAGAGGGGTACTTAGGCCGCTACAATTACATAGGAACAGCTCGGACCACCGAATGCGAGTTCCCAACTTTTCATTGAGATGATTAGTTAGAATCAGTCCATTACACATGCAGACTACAAGGGCTCCTTACGTAATGGCCAGCTGAAGAGGATTATTACTTCGTAACTCGTGAGGCTTTGATCGGGTCACTTCTCCAGGTCAATTCCCTTTAAAACCTGAAACAAGCTCTGGAATCGGAATTCGGGACCTGTCCAATGGGGGATCCAATCCGAATTTCCAATGGCCGCGTCAAAATGGACCGGACAAGGGTGACGAAGCACTTGCCGAGGAAAATATAACATTCAAAGACAGTCCATATGCCTGACCTAGTTTATCCTTAATTTTGTAGTCCAATCCTAACTAAACATAAAGAGCTTAACCTAGTCCCTAATGTTTTCGTCCAAATCCTAACGGACCCTAAATCATTTACTCTTACGAACTTAATTTTGTGGTTCAGTTCCAATCTAACCTAACTTGGCTGAGCTAACATATGAGGAACTTGACTTATGCTTAATATAATGGAACATGAGCCTAATTTAGCTGAATTAAGTCAGTTGGATTTCGGTGGTTGGAATAGATGATGTCTATTTTTCCGGTCGGGTCCAGAATTGACGGGAGACGGGATTGTTAGGATGGATGGAGACAGTGCCAGGATTGAGCCTTCTGATTAATTGAGATTCATGACTTATGGATCCCATTCGCTGTGGGTTCCCCCCATTGTTTTAGGAGCATAGGTTTCCATTAGGCGCCTGACCTCTGATACTGCCTGATGGACAGTTGAGACTGCGGGGCGGGCATTGGATGTCCCCGGTTTCCCAATTCCCTCCCGCCCAGCCTCATTACACTACTGCAGACTACAGTTAATTCTATTTATGTTCTCATGACTCAATCCAGTGGCGAGCATACTGTAATAACATATTATCGGACCAATCTTACTCCATCACAAGTCTACCATTACCTCCTCACTGGAATTGAGAAAAGGATTGAAATTGAAGGTAGGTACGTACCTACTAGAGAGCAGAGACTAGAACCACTGTCTGTAGTAAGTAAGCACTATGGCTCTTATCTAATTGGAAAAGAAGAGTCCGAGCCCGGGAGTCCTTCCTTCGGCCATAGCCGGCCATGGACAGGAAATTGAGTTTTCCTTTTACCATTTCATTAATGTATTTCGTGATATTACTATCATTGTGGAAATGAGATGGGCAGCATGAAAATGGAGGGATCCATTACGGAAGCATGCAAGTAACTCTCTCCCATTGTGACAGGACTCAATCAGCCGAAACCAACTTAAGCCCAATTGATTTTTAATCTTCCGATTGTTCCTATGTAGCTCTTCAGCCTTGGCTGCTGCTGGCCGGAAAGGGAATAGGAACCCGTATGCATGCAGAGAGGGATCCTCTTCGTGATATAACTCAACCCGCAATGGGGCTAACGGGGTGGCGGGGCTCAGGGCTCTTCTGACTGGAATGGGATTATGCAAAAGTCACCTATGCCACTCTATGTCTACCCAAACCATCATGCTCTCTCATGCCATATGATAACGAAATCCAATTGGACTTATCGCGGTCAAGAGGGTCAACGCTGTAATAGCGTCTGTGGCCAATTGGAATGGTCTCCCCATTCCAATATAGCCCCGTCCGTTGCCCTAGCATGTCAACTAGGGGTACATCTGGATAACTAATTCCGCTTTACGTGACGTTGCCCTCTTTCGTTCCTCATATACCATGACCAACCAATTGTTCCAGCTTATTCCTATGTTCTTCGGAGGCCGATTTTTTATGGTATCTGTGACAGTACTGTACTGACACTGACTTCTGGCTAGAAAAGGCTGATTCTAAATTATGAGATATGTTTTTGTAGCTAACAAAACTACGTTCAGGATGGTTTACGCTAAAGCAGGTGAGCTTTGGTTAAGTTTCAGAGTGTTTAAAATGCAGGATCAGATAAAGATGAATTAAAATCCATCACACTGGGATTTAATGTGGTTTGTGGAATTCAATAGGATTAAAGCCGACAAAAATTGAAAGTTGGTTATCCAACTTCTCGAATATACAAATATCACGGAAATGTGGGATTATTTGGAATGATTGGGATACAATAAACCGTTGCAACGATATCAATTGTTGACTAAAAATTAAAATCTATGGAACATTATGGCACATTCAGCCTAGAAATGTGTAGAAAATGTAGTCTTTGTTCCGCGTTATGCCGGGCTTGTCGGCTAGTCAAAGGAAAAAGTTAGTTCTGTTAAATGTAAATAGTTTCAAGTACTATTTAAGTTCAATAATTACACAAATTATAGAATAGTCTTTTCTGACACTGTTGCCTGTTACAACAGTCTAATTCCTATGTAGTATGAAATAGAGTAGCACAACAACAAACCGCGTAATACTGTTCTCTGGCAAAATTGAATGTGCATTCCCTTTTTTTTTTACCACTCATGCACTCTTGAATTTGTATTAGTTATTAGTTATAAGCAGCTGAAAAAGCCGCCAACGTGCGGCCTGACAGTTTGAAATGTCGATATGCTTAAAGATTCTCAATTAACAGAATAATTAGCTTTATTTTTGCCCAGAGTAGTACGTCAGTCCGTGCTTTCAGTTCTCAACCAAGAGAAAGAGCGAGATCGTCAGATGTGCTGCGGCTTCAAGCTTCTTTTTCTTCACTTCTTAAGGTTTGAATTTTCCCTGCACCTGCCACGCGCCTTATGATTTGACGGTGAGAAAATTTTAGTTGGTAATGATAATTGACAACCGTGCGCGAGCTTATAAACATTCATGTAGAGGTGTAGGTTAGTCATATTTATTTATTTTTATTTATTGAGACCAAAAGTTGAATAAACATACAGGTTCGTAACACAATACATGAAGACACCACATATTGGGATTCACGTCGACACGCTTACTTAATTAGCCATATATTGTTTACTTATACGCTATACATCAATTCGTTGTTTGATGTTTATTATAGTTGCTATTTTTTTTAAACTAGAATTACTATTACATATACAATCCTCTTGACAACCTTGAGCCTTTCGCTTTAATTAAGTAAATATTGACGAACGGGCACGATCCGTTAAGGCTATTCTTATTAGAACTAGCCAAACAAGCCCGCGCTAACGCGAAACGACTAACTACGTCTTCTAATTATTTCTAGCCCATGGCCCAAACGTATTATATTTTGTGTTGGATATTTAAATGTTAGGATTATATGGGTTGATTTGTCACATTATTAGTCGAACGTTCTTAGCAATTTAAGATTTTCATTTGACTAGCCAAGAGGCCGGCGCTGACGCGGAACTACTTACTACGTGTTCTAATTATTTCTAGGGTGTATGGGCCATATGTGTGTGTTTGTTTTAGTGGAGATACCGATAATGGTGGTCCATGCACCCTAGAAATAATTAGAGTAGTTAGTCATACCGTGTTAGTCGTTCCGCGTTAGCGCGGGCTTGTTTGGCTAGTTATTATTAGAATTATTATTGTGAACTGAAGAATTTGGATCTGTTGTTGTTCTGAATAAAATATTACAGCCCTTAGTCCACATTTTTTAGATTTGGGAAAGATTTACATGGTGTGTAGGCCTCCAACTGAATCATTACGATCGCAGTCAAATATATCACCAGAAATGCTTAATTCGGTACCCAACCTAACGTAGCATACAGACATATCTGTAGAAAAGAATGATCGCATAATCGAATTCGGCCATCTCTGTTATTTCTACCTGGTTCCCATGCCTGCCTTCTAATGAAAA